>JAQIXJ010000001.1:0-127209 GCA_034700185.1 Phthiracarus laevigatus | reverse complement strand
ATATATATACGGTTATACGACTCACCACACCATCAGCGCAAATATGATTATTTCAATTCATTATATTATTATTCGCCCCTTTTATTGTTTGGAGACGACAGACAGTGAAACGCAGAAAACTTTTCGATTTTCGGTTGAGACCAACGAATTAGTCGTATAGCGAATGGTCATTAAAATGCGGTCGAATATAGTAGTCATTAGTGGTTAGTTTTGCAATAAATGGCAACAAATAATGGGCTAAAAACAAGTTTTTCTCGGTTACATAAGCGATCATTGATCCGCTGAATGGTCGACAAACGCGATCGCTATTTGAACTTTTAATATCTAGTTAAATGTATATAACGCTATAAAGAAAGACGGTTATGATCTCGTGATTTATACGATATAATTGCGAGAAAGAAGAGCAACAAAAAAATTATGCGATTATCTATTTCGATGCGGAGATGAACAATAGGCTGATGATGATGACGGTTATAGTGATGATGGCTGCGATCATCATCGCAATCGTATCTCCCAGTTATCATACTTATTGGGTAACGCATCAAATATGAATCTGTATGGTGTATAAGACAAGTATATGATGGCAGCGAATGCCATTGCGTTCGCTACCAAATAATCTATTGGAATCATTTAGTGGCGCAGCCAAACAAAAAATAGTAGTGGGACTAACAAAAGAAATTATCAGTTGAATGAAAAAGATACTGTTTTCTCTGGCAACACAATAACCGTAGTGTATGTGTGTGTTGGCGGACAGAAAACTGCACTCGAAAAACACTATTGTCGGCTATCGGTTCGGAAGTTTGGTTCGCCGGTATATATATTACCTTAAATATAAAGACCGCCTATTATGATACTTTTGGAATATCTTTTTCCGCTGATGGCAGTTGAGTTGTAACTGCTTCGAGAAAAGGAAGAGAAAAAATTCGCATTAACTGACCACAACTGCAGGCGTTGTCGCATCAATCACTTACATATACAGTAATGATATGAAAAAGGCTGAACGCACCAAATGCTGCACTTAAGTATCTTTTGTTTTGCTTTTCCCATCAAAAGTTTGCTCAACAAAGTTTCAATTGAGCACACACTCCGTATATTTATATATATATCGAATTTTTTTCGATGCTGCGATACTTGTAAGCGAAAGTCACTGATGGCTGAATATATTAAAAGTGTTGTGTCGAATCGCAGCGCACATAACCAATATTATATATCAAACTTACTTCTTAAGTAACTTTTTTCCTCCAGAGAAGAAAAATCTATACTAGACTTTCAAACAACTTATCTGATGTCGATGTCAGCTTGTCTTTCACTTTTTTTGGTTCAATACATGCCTTTAGCTTTGAATCCTGTAACTCAATCGTTATTGTTATTTATCTAGCAATCAATCAGCCGTACGACGCAAATGGTCAAACTTTGAATTGCTAATAACATACTCTCTCTCTCTCTCTCTCTCTCTCTCTCTCTCTCTCTCTCTCTTCCTCCCTCTCTCTCCCTTTCTCTCTCTCAGATACTCACTAACTCACTCACTATATCTCTCTCTCACTCACAAAATTATTCTAAACGTAAGCTGTTTTGTTAAACAATTTAATTACATTTTTTCGTATACACTCTTCAAATAAAATAATTTATTGTATAAAACTATGTCGGGATTATTTGTGCTTAAACTTAACCAAAAGTTTGGATTAAACTAATCCCAAATTAAACCCCAGTGCCAGACAGACTTAATTAAATTTATGTGATATCCTATTGATCGCTAAATCAGTAGACGTGAATCACTTTCAATTTAAAAACAGCTAAAATGCGCTAAAAATAGTTTTCAAACAAACGTTGTTTAGAACATATATTTAAATATACTGTAGTTAATCAGATATTATTATTATTATTATTTTTTTGAAAAATTAAAATTAAAGCAAAAAACTATATATAATTTGCATGACAAAGTACTAATGCAATGGTAAGTGGTGTATAATTTCGGCGTATGTGTGCGTGCAATATATATTTGGATATAAAGTTAGTGCAGCACAGGTACGGAATACATGAATACCATTACACGAACAAAAACTACAGGCGAAACATAATTATTGCGCATTAGTGGTAAAAATTTTCGCACGTTTTTCTTTTGTTCCGAGTGATAGGGAGAGTGCACTTAATTAGAATGTTGCGCATAATTATTGGACAAAGTATATATAATAATAATATAATATTTTAATGTTTTTCTATATCCTTAATCCTCGAGTGGTTCGACAGAAACAGAAAGTACATTTAACTCCCACACCCAAATGCGTGCATACATACTGGGATTTGCTCGCCAATCATACACTATTATAATAACCAGAAACAAAAATTACTATACTTTAATATCATCGGCATAACCCCATCTTTGGTTTATTTCTAACCACAACCTATCATTTTTGAATTAGACTAGAAAAATTCCAGAACTAAAGTGACTATTCATACCCGGTTTGTTTTAAAATATAGCAAACCTGCTCGAATAACGTAATGGTTTTTAAAACAATTCGCATTCATAGAGAGCTCACATAGATAGCAAGACATCGAATACCTTTAATATTAGAAATCGAAAGACCCTTTAACTAATAAAAAAATTTCGAACAAAAAGATGGACGAACACGTATGGTCAAAACCATAAACTCGACTTTGTCTGCTCAAATCGAGCTAAAAATGCAAAGCCAAATCTATGAGTTTAAGTATAAGCTAAAGCATAGTGATATTTCATTAAATAAGTGTTAATAATTTGTGCATTTTTATGTCATTAATCTTTTATTACTTTGACTGATTTTAGTTTTTTTTCCAAAAAATGTGTAACATTACATCTTTATTAACATTTTTTTCGTAATGTATGTATTTTTAAGTATCACATCGAATTCTATTGGGAATTAAGTATAACGTGTGGACATAAATTTATTATGGGCTAAACCGGCAAAAACTACATGAATTGATTTGCATTAATTTTTTATTAAACATTAATACTATAAATAATTTCTGATGGTTTCGTAATTTAAATATTTTTACTCATATTTACAAATAACAGTTTTATTTTTCTGCATTAAATTAAATTTTTTTAGTATTCTTCGATTAATCAAAACTAAATTGACAAATATTACACTTTATTTGACAAATTTAATGAGTGGCTGCAAATAATTGCGTGCGTTTTTAAATAATTTTTACTTTTGTTCCAAATTAGAGCGCGATTCTAATATTTTATCCATTAGTAAAAATAGAGTTACATAAATTATCAGGAGTTATCAGTAAAATTAATGTTTTTCCTGAACATTGAATTGATCTCAAATTTTTGTTTTAGTATAGGCTAATATTTATTCAATCAAACAGTTTTTAGAACCAACTAATTAAAGTACATTCTACTCAATTTACTACATTTTAAATAATCAACTTTACTATTAAATTATTTAATTTTTTTAAATTTTGTTAACAGCACATCTTTTCATCGACAGAATTAATAAATGTTACTTGTTTTCAGTGCCAGTAACTTACTATATTGAAAAAAATAACTGGAACTTAGCTTAAAGTTTGCCCCATAAATGAAAAATACATAATTGTGAATTTTAAGTATAATGGCTGCAAACCATTGCTTTAAATTAGCATTCATTTTATCAATGAAATTGTTTTCGTAACATTTTTATGTAAATAAAATTCAAAACCCATGCGCTTATATTTACAGTATTTGATATAATTATACGATACACTAAAGATTCGTACGCTAATATAACAATTTAATAATATTCAATAAACATTAATTTAATTTAATATCTGTTTTTTCCCGCAGACCCTTATTTAAATATATTATTACGTAATACCTATAATTCAATTAAAATATACTTTTTTAAGCGACAATTTATTTAAAAAAAAGTTTGTTACCATCAAAAACCAAATTTATTGGTTTCACTGATTTATTCAAATCGCTTACAAAACGCTGTTATTACGTACAAATTTGTAAATTGGAAAATTACCTTAAAATTAAGGCGATAAAAAATGGCATATAACCATAATTCCTTAAAAAAATTACCGGAAAAATAAAACTTTTTTTTATTACACATATTAGTTGATGAATTATTACGCGTAATTATAGCTTATTTGGCCGATCGCTGATTCACACATTAAATTCCGTTTATTGATACCCATTAAAATCAAATTTAAAATTTTTTGCCCAATTTTTAAATTGATATTAGCTTTGATATTATTCAAAAGTATTGAATTGATGTCAAATAAATCATACGAAAAGTATTAAAACTTTATTGTTGCCGTTGGCATACGAAAAAAATATACGATTCGTGACCACTTCTTCGGGTAATTTTTCATTTAATAGTCCGTCTATTATTTTCTTCATTATTTTTGACTTCATTGCAGTTAGATTTTAAAAATTACTTTTATGCTACCCTTGATTTTAGTAAGAAAAAGTGCGTTTCTTCTCCGGTAATAAAGGGGTTGAAAATTCTGCAAAGAAAAAAAGAGAATATTTATAATCACCGATGAATTATGTTCTATGAATTTTTAGGACAATAAATTCTTTACATTGAATGAGTGGGAAAAATAAGAAAAAAAAGATCGCGTGTGTGGGCATTGCAGTGTTGAAACAATAATGTTTGTGTCGTACGCTTAAGTTTTAAAAATGGCAAAATTATTCGCAATATTTTTTAAAAATAAATTAAAACTTCAGAATTATTACTATTATTATTATTAACGAAATAAAACAACTTTAAACGTTTATTGTTTGGCAGATGTTATGATTCGTAACCGAGTGCTATAAATAACAAACGATAGAAACACATAAATATTTAAATGTCATTTTTAGCTTAAACTCTGTATAAGCTTTAAGGTAATTATCTATCGCTTTTTCCCTCCGAAAGTAAATGATACGAAATCGCTTTTAGGTATTTGTTTGAGCATACACTTTATTTTTCACAGCTCCGAAACATAATCATTTTCCTCGCATTTTTTCTGCATGGCTTTTCGCAGTCGAAATGCGGGCATAATTACGATGAAATTATCGTTTTCTGCTAAAGGTGTAAAAAGTTCGTACTGTTTGCAAATTGTTTAGTATAATTTTTATAAATGACAGGCGAAGGCGAATCCCATTGCGCGTACGGCAGAACATTCACACTAATTATGAAAAACGAAAATTTTTTTTGCTCGTTAAAGACGACTAAACTGTCAGTGAAAAACTTTTTTAATATGAATTAATAGTCTGAAAGAGTGTCATCAAAGTTAATTATATCTTTACTCATGGCTAGCACTAAGTAAAAGACATGACATCGAAATGATAAAAAAAGTTATATCAAAGTTTCGCTCCAAAGGGAACAATGGATACAATGCTAGCGATAGATAATGGCATAAAATATATAAAAGACCAGAAAGTAATGTTGTGTGTGAGTGCCAGAGTGTATGAGTAAAAATAAAAACACGACTTAAATTCTGACCAATGATGGCATGAGGTGTCGCTTCACTGATATCTTCATTTTCATAAGTGATTCACTAGCAATCATTTGTCATTATTAAATCATAACAGCGTCATGTGCATCACTGAACAAAAAGGCTATCCCGCAAAAACAAGTCGCAACTCTAACAAATAAAATAAAACTCTCTCCTCTATAATATTAGGCGAACGAAAAAAAATTATATCGTATTATCATAATGATATTAAATTTCTAAAATGCTGCAAATTATAATTAATTTTTACGCTTTATTTATTGAATTAGAAAATTTGTGTTAAAACTAAACAAAATAATGTGCTTAATGGATCTAATTTTAGGTTAGAAAATTTTTTTAAACCCAAAAAATATCAGTAAATTATGATTTAGTGTATAAAATAGGGAATAAACCACTAAAAAAACATGAGAAACATCATTAGCTGTTCATCGCATTCACCCCTAGAAGGACACTCTACTGCTGTGCGCTCGAGAACTACTCCACTTAACTCATAAAAGCATAACTCATATTAACAGTGATGAAAATCAATTTTCAAAAGGAAGTGCAAAGCAGTAACTTTTTTGCGCGATATATATAAATATAACTTCTTTTCCTACTTATATCATCGGAACAGTTAATAATGCCGGCGTAATATTTCCGATTTCCTCTTGACTCGTAAAAATGGTTTTAATGTAAATTCAGTTATTGTTGCCGCTTATAACTGGTATCATATTTAGCTAACATTGTTATAACTTACTTCCCATCCAACACAGAATCCTATATCCCAAACATTATGCACATAGTATTATTAGGACTCAAACTTTAACCGAATAAGAATAATAATGATAGTAATGATAGTAATAATGGTTTGAAACTAACTTGAAAATTATTTTTATAAATTAATCGATAAGAATTTGACGCGAAATTTTACTTTAATCAAATCGACTTTAAATTTAAAGCATTTCTTGATTAAATAAATTAAACTTCAATTATACATGTTCCCGTTTATTGAGTTTACTAAATTTCACTTTTTTTTATTTTTCTTTATAATTAAATAGAAATATTCAAATAGAGTGCTATGTGGAGCTTATATAACTTTGTATACAGCATAAGCAATGTTGTATCAGTTTAGCTTCTAATTAAAAATAAATTGTGTTATTTTCTAGAAGATTAACATTCACTAGAATTTTAATAAAATTTTTTCTTTATTTTCTCTTCTCGTCTAATGTTGTTTGAACACATACAACAACACAATGTTAGCCAAACAAATGTTTGCTTATCTATTCAAAAGATAGCAACAAAGTTTTGCTATCACTGCTGACGAGGGGAGAGAGAGAGAGAGAGAGAGAGAGAGAGAGAGAGATAATGTGAAAAACTTTTCATTATGTTTGTAAAAGCGAAGGCTGTTTGAAGAGTGTCTGAAAAGAGAAGCTGGTGTCTCATCTAATTTGCATGTAATCACTTCGGGCCATCGCTTCAATCAACGCCTTTATAGCTCATCTCCATCCCTGAGGGACTCAAGAACATGACTTCGCTTTTTTATATCAAATACTAAAAGCAAGCAAAGAAAGGCTTTCAACATCACCAAATTATTTTCTCTTCTTCTTAGTTTTTTTTTGTTCACTTCCTACAGTTCACAAGTTTTAGTCACTGAGTATATACCTCTTATGGTTGACAAAAGTGATGGCGCATGAGAGTAGATGTTGATGTTGATGCAGGACATGACTCGCCACTCAAACGCTAGTTATATCTATTTTTCGCTTCACTAAAAAATACAATTCCACTCTCAATGTATGACTAACTATAGCGAGACTATTCTTCTTCTATAGTATATCCAAAAACAACAAAAATAAATAAGTTGCGAATAAGTAAAGAACAAAATAAATTATTCCTATTTTATTTGTTTGCCACAAAATTTCTGCATTTAATATATAAATCCAGTTAAAATATTTCTCAATGTATGCACACCTGTGCGTTAAAAAATAAAGAAGTAGAAGAAGAAGAAAAGAGGAATAGTTGAGAATTAGGCTCAAAAAAAAATTTAGTAAAGCATTCTTGAAAATGCAAACACAAATCTTTTCAAACTTTTTTTCGTCTTAATGCGTCAAATAATAAGCTATTTAATATCAATTTCTTTGGGAAATATATAAAAGTATATAAAATGCAAACTATATTATGGCAATCTGCATATGAATCGGGGTTTTTTTTCGTATACAATTTTTTAACTACAACTACGACTACTATTACTAAAATACTTCTTTCCTATTCGATCTCACTTTTATAAAAAAAGAGAGCTTTACAAATATGTGGATCACTTTTCACATGGTTATAATCCAAATTATTTCGCCTCACTTCACACATACACATACCGGCGGTCTAAACGGTTTAAATATTAGCACACTTTACACCACTAAATGTATAATGTATAACACTTTAACAACTGAATTAATTTACATTTTTTACTCTCTATTGAGACGATTCAATGAAATAAAAATCTATGCTCGAGAGTGCGATATTCCTAATAAATACGATTTACGATTACTACACTTAATAACTTAATAATGAAAAATTGGGCGATGGATAAAAGAGGTAAAAATAGCAAAATACAGCTGCGTTTTGACTATAAAATATCTTTTATTATTATGATTGGGAGGCAAAACATACCATTGTGTGGACACGTATTTTCGATTGGAGTGGACATGTAAGCACACAATAGCGGTTGAAAAATGAAGAAGAAAAATTTGCGCCGAAAAAGAAATATTTTTCGATCATAACGTAGTTTAGTAACACAACGAAACGGTAATTGTTAAATCTCTTTTTTTGCGCAAAATAAGAAATATTATGGAAAATAGTAGAAAGAATGGAAAGAGAGAGGTCTACTTCTTAGGCGGTATTTGCCTTAAGTCTGGTTCAATTTTGGTTACACTGTATCTGAGTTTAACAAACTAGAAGAAACACAAAAGCCAAACACTGTAAGCCTCTATTTTTTCTTATTAAGGATTAAAAGTAAGGTTAGAAAATAAAGTAAAAGTTTCGAAAACGCGTTTTCATAAAAAGAAGGAAAGAAAGAGCTCAATAGTTTATTATATTCGTATATAGATTTTTGTATTTAAACGAATAGTTAGGATGTAAGTGTCACGCCTATGTATTGGTGACAATGGCACGAATGCGGACAACAATCAACGAACTGTTGTGCGATCACTGTCCCGCTGTGATCATTATAATGCACAACAATTCTCGCGCATCAGCAAACATTCACTCAAAACTCAATGCAAACTTTAAATTTTCATTTTCTTTCCTTTAATAAGTAAGCAAACAATTTTTGCACGCATTTCTGTTTTAAATCTTTTTTACTTTTTGGATGGTCCACCACTCTATCCTCTATCCAATATATTTATATAATATATTGTGCGGTACCCACTATTTTATCGGTATAAGGGAAAAGCGTAATCAGTGCTTCAAAATGCATCAAATGTTAATCAACTGCGGTTTTGCTTCTGACGGTCAACATTATCAATGGCACGAGATTGAGTATCAATTGATTCAGTGCCAGCAGTCTTCATACTAGTTCTCTCCCTCTCTCTCTCTTCTAACCTATTATAGCTAAACTCTGATACTGATAGCACACTCTTTGAGTGTTATTAGAATCTGCAGAGTACAATATTTTTCATTATATTAGAGACTAGTTTTGTACAGTTCTTGCATTAAAGGCAAGCCATGGTTGAGCCTTTACTTTTATTATTCTCTCTCATACTCTCATACTCTCTCTCTCTCTCTCTCTCTCATACTCTCTCTCTCTCTCTCTCTCTCCTCTCTCTCTCCTCTCCTCTCCTCTCCCTCACTCATTTGCTCACTCACTTCTTCACAAGCAGAATCATCGAAACTGACTCTCATTACCATTTCATCCATATGTATGAAGTAGGGAAGCGAGTACAGGCAAAAGCATGGAAAACTTACTCCCCCTATAGTTGGTATGCCCCATCACTACTATACTATGCTTTAAATAGAGAACCTATACTTTATATCACTGCTAGTTTTTCCTACCGGATCTTTGCTGTTCTTCTCTCTCTCGATGCCTAACTTCATTCCATCGAAGAACACAAGCCATGCATCAGCTGTAAATAAAAAAGGAAAAAAAGAAAAGTGCGAGCTTTAGGTCCGTCCCAAAGCACATGCCATACGCGACCAACCATACACTGAAACACACAAACTTCCAAATCCAGTCAACTCCAACAAACTATAATGCAGTATAGCGATCACAAATTTCTTTATTGAAATTGTGTGTATGTGAGTGAGTGAGTGAGTGAGATAGAGGAGAGAGATTAAATAGTCTCTCGCTATATTGAAGTCTTTAAAGGATCTATGATGTGCTTTATGTCCATATATTTTATATGCACCCAAATTTATGCGCCACAAACATCTCAGTTATGTAGTTATACAATAACACACACACACACACAAAATATATATTATAATAGTCTAGAAGTATATTAATACAAATAAGAAACAAACTTTTCTGTACAACAATATATAGCGCACAAATGTATAGAAGACCAATAAAGTAGAGAATAATAAGAATAATAAATAGAAAAAAATGAATTACTGTCCGAAAATACTTATGGGTTCTTTATTAACATATTATTTTGTTATACTGTAAAAAATGGAAATTCAGAAGAAGAGAGAAAGAGAAAAATTTCTACATGAACCGACACATAGTTATATAATAAAATAAAAAATAAAGTGAAATAATAAAAAAGTGAGTCTAACTCTATGAATATAAAAGTGTTCTCCCTCTGAGATAAGTAGTGCTATCATTTATGGGTTGTTTAGCACTATTTTTCAAGTACTTCCAATAAGCCCTAATAAATATTCATTTATTCAAACTTAAGTGCTGTCATAAGAGCCAGACTAGAAAAATATTTGCATCGAACGAAATATGTAGCCGAAGTCTGGGCAAAGGTATACACTGTGACGAAGAAGTTGTGTGTGCATGTGTGCGAACGTTGCCAGTCTTAGGCAATACGAAAAAGAAACAAGAAAAATAAATAATTATTACTAATTTTAACCCTTGTCTCGTTTTTTATTCCATCGTTTCATTGCGCTGGTAATGCTTGCGCCGAGAAGTGGGTTCGCGTAAGATTATTATGCCTCACTGTCGGGGAGGGAGACTTTGGAAAAAATTCTTATTGCTAATAAGTATTGGTTTATTACAACTCTATTATCCTTTAAAATTACCGGCAAAAAGGTAGTGAATCACAACACTTCTTATTTTAATAACAGGCCAACTCTATTGTTTGAAGTTAATAAAGCGCACGAAACGCCAATTATTTAGAAACTTAATGGTTGAGTTTGCTTAGAGAATGAAAAAAAACCGAAAGTTTTTATTAAGTTATTTTTATATTGGGTAACAAATAATATACTCTCTAAATGATAATAATAGCAAACAACGCCAACAACAACAGCAACAATAAAAATATAGTATTCTTTAACCACAAATAATTTGACTAAATATTCCATCCATAAGTTTAGTGTAATACTCTATCTGTCTCTCTTGCTCTCTATTACTCTATTTCTCTCGTATTTAAGTATATTTAAGGCATAAAGCTATGGAAATGAAGTGCTCACTGAATTTTTAATGGGCTTACTTTGCATAACTCATATGCATGCCAGTCATTGTAATGTAATGCTAAATACTGTAAGTAGACTATCTCTATATATATAGTTATATATATATTTATATTAAATAGAATTTGAATGGTTAAGTATTTTACATGTTTACACATTACATTACATTAGATTACGATACACTTAGTCAACAAAAACATATACCCGGCATAAATTAATTGGGTAACTAGAAATTAAATTGGCAAAAACAGGTGATACTGCCAACAGACTTAATTTATCACATATTTATCTAATTAGCATTTTGTATTTATAGTCTCAGAAAAATGCGTTTAAGCAAATAAATATTTTTCGTTTCGAAATTTATCAAAAATGAGCGCACAGGTAATTTCACAGAAGTGGACTCTATATGCGTATAGTAGTGTATATAAACATGCTATGCTTTGCTTATCGTCTTATAGGCTAACATTTTTTTATAATGCGCTAGAATTTATAATATTTATGTAAGTTAAATAAATCGGAAAATAGTAGCGTTTATAGTAAAAATATGGAAATTTTTAATTCACAAAATTTTATGAATGCAAGCGATGGGTGTTTTACTTGTTTTACCATTTAGTTTATTAGCGCACAGTTTAGTGTTTTTATCTCTACATCTCTGATAAGTTGATATTTAATGAATGATCGCGCAATGCACGCATACAATACGTTCTAATAGATGGAGACACTAATCGCAAACTTACTTTTCATTCACGGGTTTTAATCTCAATAGTGTTCATCGACATCAGCGGTGAATTCTATTTAAACGTAATACTCTTCGCCAGTATATATAATAGGATTTTTATTTCAATTTTATGGCACAAACGCACGGTAGTAATCGAAAGAGTGCGAGAAATGAGAAACACAATCGAAGCTATTGTTTTATTGCTTGCAGGCGTTTATTTAAGCTAATTCTCATTCATAGTGTTTGGCACTGTTTTGACAATGTCCTAACATAAACAATACAGTTTGGAGAGCGATAGCTATGATAGCAATGAAAAACCCTAAACACTGCTAGAAGTGGTCTTCTGTTTTCCAATTCTTACCACATTATGCTCTTATTTTTTTTTGCAAAAATCTGTGCGCGATATCAAAAATGCTTTTGTGTGTGACTGTTGAGGATATGATTAGTGAGATAGAGATAAAGAGAGGGAGAAAAAACTATTTTTTTTATTTATTCTGTGCGCGAACAATAACGACACATGCATTTAACAAAAGCGCGATATGTTTTTTATTATAACTTATATATCAGTTATAAAGTTTACATATGAAAAATGTATTAGAAAATAATGCTTAGAAAACTTTTAGGAATTGACGTATTGTTGATGCGAAATGGCAGGCATTCGACTCCCTATTGTGATGCATAATACTTTTTTTGTATACTATATCATACAATACTTCTCTCTCTCTCTCTCTCTCTCTCGCAGTTTATATTACAAGTTATATCGCTCCGAGGCGGACAACGATTGCATAAATCCAAAGGATGGTCACAGTAAGCAAAAAAATAGCGTTGATAAAAATGGTACGCCTTCAGAGGAAAAAAGTCTTCAAGTCTTCAGATTCGGAAATATTTTTTTATCGCAAAAAGAAATAAGGTTTATACCCTTACGCGAGCAGATATATATATATATGCGTGTCAGCACCTGTCTATCGATAATTCCATAATCAGAAAGAAAAAGAGGAAAAACTGGGAACAGAAAGAAAGAAAGCGAAAGTAACCGCCGATTTTAAACAAAACTCGTATTACTGTATATACATAAAGATACTAACAAATGAATACTTGAGGTTTTATAAAAACTGACAAAGAATACGAAGAAAAAAGAGAAAAAGATATTATACGAAGAGAGGATTTGTTCGTGTTTAAGAGCTCATATCTTTAAAAGTTCACAATAACTTCATATTTAGTTCGTGTCTTGTAGTTCAACGCCCATTACTTTTTTCGCTCTTTCTTTCTCTCTCTCTTTCTGTGGCACTCGCTCTCATGCCTGAGATCTTAATAATATGGATGAATATTAAATGCTAATACACGTCAAAATATATAATGGGCCTAAAAAGGTAACAATATATTTAATATATACATCGATATTATGGCAAAAGCGCGCATTACTTTCATATATGTAATATTATCTACAATTGAATCGTAACGAGGATTAACCCAAATAACACACATACACTAAGCTGTAAATTCGTCAAAGAAGATGAAAAATATGTGTTCTTGAGTTTCAACTTTATTACATACGTGTATAACATACACACATACACACACACAAACATATGACGCGAACCCATACATGACACCTACTTTGGGTGATAGTATACCATCTAAATATAAGGTTATTTCCTGTATTATCGTGTTATGCCGCTATTACTTATAATCCTGGCATTAATGACCGATTCAGCCAAACCTTAAAAACGAAACCTTTCTATTAAGAGAGAAACAACTTGTGAGAAAAATATTTTCGTTATTCCCTTCTCTCTCCCGTTCTTTCGTTCGCATCTATTCATTTGTGAAGCGCTCTATACACACAATACTGTCCTAAAAGTTAATTAAATTGAAAAATGATTACATTGTCTGAAGTGAGGTCTAACTAAACATAAAAAAATCCAACGCATATAAGAAAGTTGTGCGCGCAAGAGATAGGAAACATGACACCCAAGTATAAAATGTTGCCCTAAAGTATCTAATTTTTATTTAACGTATTTTTTATGCTCTCAACAATAAGCCATTAAACTTTCGTCTTAATATATTTTTTTCCTCTTCGAGTATAGTATATAATAAATATCAAAAAATATCAAATATACTGTACAGTGTAGTAATAATAATCTCTTAAAGGCTAAAAGTTATGCCTCACTCCTCCACCTACGAGACACACTTTTATGAACGAGAAATCTACTGGCAATTTATTGTGGTATAAAATTTTTCAATTACAATACTCGACTCAGTATACCTCGGAAAAACATTAATTAAAAAGCCATTCCCAAGGTTTCGTTGGAGGTCAGCAATTATTTAAAATAAGGGATGTTTTGGTGTATATAATTTTTTCCTTCTTATACAAAACCCCTTTTTAATTTTGATTCTATCGCTGGCTTCAGCTTTTTACTGATACGTCAAGTATTTAACCATAAGAAGAAGGAAAAACAAAAAATTAATGTCTGAACGTAGGCGTTTCGTACAGAGAAAATGTTATCCCATCTTCGAGAATAATATATCATTTAATCCGTAAATACTCTGCGTATGTATATATGACATATATTGAGGTTAATTAAAATTAAAATACTTGATCGCCGGGTAATATTAAAAGGAATATTATTATTAAAGCATTATTATTATTATAATTAAACTATGTATCGGTTTATTTAACCAAAAATAATTAAAAAAAACTTTTGCGCATATTTGAGCGAATTTGAATACACCAGAAGTTTTAATTTATTTTAGCAGAAAACACAAAATAAAAACTAAACTAAATAAATAAAAGTTCATTTGAGTTGACATTCATTTTTCAAACGCAAAACACGCATTCTTTTACATAATCGGTTAATGACACTGGAATGTTGTGGAAAGAAGAGATATGTGTGTTTGTAACGCTTCTTCCGAAAGAGAGAGAGAGAGAGAGAGAGAGAGACCCTTCTATTCAGTGTGTCTGCATAGATATATAGTACTACGTATATATTGTACGTAAATGTAAATCTTTCAAATAAAAATGGCTTTTCTAGGCGTACATACGCATATCTATTCCCATCACTATTTTGCATATCTATAAACTCTTCTTCGTTTTGTATGTGAGCGTTGCTATAGAAATGAGTGACTGTCACCATAAATCAGAAAAAGGAGACTTTAGAAAAGAGTCTCCAACAAAATACAATAATAGTCCATAAGAATGCAGTATATGTGGCGCGAATCTGTTTTTATGCAACACATATCCATCCTAAAAATATATATATATATTTTTAAGCAAAAGAAGAGAAAAAGCAAAATAAGTTTATTTCAATGCCATCAGTTTATGGGTTTAGATGCAGCTCACCATTTCATCGTTAGATATTTATTTATTCCGATCTCTCTCTCTCACTGTCGCTTACCCTATATATACAGTACTGTACAATACAGTGCAGTAATGGCTATGAAATTTTTCTTTACTGGTGTACAGTAAGTTCAAACCTTTTTCTTTAACTTTATGGGGAAGAAAAAATGCGAAATCTAGAGCAATGAAGCAAATTTTAAATTTATATTAGACATGTTAAAAGCGAGAAACGAATAAAGATCTCTCTCTCTCTCTCTCTCTCTCTCTCTCTCTCTCTCTCTCGTCTTAAATGGAAATTCTAATAAAAAACCAGTATCTGAAAAATATTTCATTTATTTATTCTAACTTATAAACGCCTTTTTTAAAATAAAATATAAGTTTCGATAAAAAGCAAAAAATTTGAACCGAAATCTCTCATACATGTACCAAATGTCTCATAGATGACACATACTCAGAGAGAGAGAGAGAGAGAGAAATACAATTAAACGGCACAGTTTTGAAAAGAGAATCCAACACATATATACGTACAGTATAGATAATATTTATATATATGTGACACATTTTAATATAATATACTGTATCGCGCGCAGTATTGCCACATAAAACTAACCCGAAGTCAAAGTAAAAGTCACGTACAGATATGGCTAAGAATTGGATGTGCGGTTGAAGGAACGCACGTAATGCACCAATTTTTCAAAACATGAGCCGAAAACTTATTGCACATCATATAACTTATATAAAAAACTTCATATATATTATACGTATAACACAATTAAATAGGGAAAAAACTAAAATATAAAATATGATGCGTAATAGAACTGGAATATTAGGAAATAAAATCTTTTTTTTTTGTTGGCTTCTCTTCCGACGCGAATAATACGAAGCGTTTAATGTAATGCGACGTTACCTCACAATAATAATAATTACGCTATTATTCCTATATAAACGCAAACACGTTTTTATTATGATGATTGCGAGAAGAATGACTGCGTTATAGCAAAAACTGACCAAACATTAGTATATTTATTATTCCACTCATTTTAATGTATAACATCTAAAGTATAATATATATATCTATATATATATACAGTATAATGAAAAAGAAGAGGCCATTGCTTGTATAAATACGTGATATGAATATTTCCTAAACTTAAGATATTAAAAGTTTGTTCAGAGATGAAAAGCTAAAGAAGAAGAACACACTTCTGCGAAGAAGAAAAACGTTGGCAGAAGAAGAAGAAGAAGAAGAGATAGCATATAATATTTCAGTTCGGATAAATTGGAGCTAAGGATATAAGTTATAAACTTGTGTATACTTTTTTATAGACTAGTGGTTACTGTTATACAGCTTTCGAAATTTATATATATTCTAGTTATATATCCAACTCTGCGAGATATCGGTTTTTGAGTGCAAGCTTTAAATCCCGGTTATCGTAAACCAGATTCAGATAAGAGGAAGAGAGAAAGAGCGAGCGAGAGAGAGATAGTTAGCGAGAGATGCATAGTATATATCACACACAACTAACATTTGGGCTCACTTTTGAATGGATGTCTCATATAAAGTGTCGCTTTGCTATCGATAGAAAGCCTCATCCATCAGACTTAGAGCACCTTCACTGGCAGTCCGTAAAATTGGTACTACAAAGATCAGAGACCACCGCATATTATATATATTATTAGATATACGGCATATACACTCACACAATATATATACGTGTTGTATCTATATATATAAAGTTGATGCCAAAAATGCATTTCTGTACTGATTTTTGCTGCATTTCACTTCAATCTTCAATAAGATCGAGAGAGAGAGAGAGAGAGAGAGAGAGAGAGAGAGAGAGATGAGTTCTGATGCGATGTTTGAAAAAAAACTTTTATAAACCACAAGTGAATGTTAGTTATGTTGAGAAAACTTGGCAATTTCAAGTCCCAAAATCCCATATCCATCATAACAGAGTAGAGTGCGTTCGACTCACTCTCTTTTACACACTAAAACCCAAAATGGATTTGATGCTAAAAATGGACTCTAACTTAAAAAAATAAAGTATCGTTAAATTAAAGTATAGCGGCAATTCAATAGCGGACACACAAGAATTGCAACGAACGCTCACACACATACAGCAATATATACATAACGACATATCCTCGCAGTTATCAGTTATACGACTTAAATGTTGATGTCATCACTGAAAAATAAATCTAATGCCATACAAAACAAATATTATGGAAAAGCTTTTAGAATCTACGAGATATAAATCACATAATTCATGTCTAACTTCTACAAAATTCACATTCTTTATATCATACATGAACTTACAGTGCTCTCTGTATATTAGTTTATATAACTTATATTTATTTCGATGCATAAGTTTATTATACTTGTAAATAGACAATTGAAACAAACAAACAAAGAACCAAAAGAATAAAAAGAGAATAGAGAATAGAACCGAGGAGTGTAGAGAGAGAGAGAGAGAGGGGGAGAAAGAAGTATTTTTTTAATATTAAAAGTAATGCGGAAAAGTGTAGTGTAAAGTATTTATTACGTTAAAATAGAAAAATTTGCTTGAAATTTGAAATAAATTTCGTTTTGCATTTTCAGTATAAATATTTATACAGCGAATTATCGGCACACAGAATATTTTCTTATTATCTTTTAATAATTTGATAAATATTGCACTTTAATAATAGCAATAATAATGCGAAGTTACTGTAATAAAGAAAAATAAATAAAATAAAAGTTTTCTTATTTATTCTCATTATTCATAAAAAATATTATACATGTGTACATATATGGCTGAATAGCGTAAAATAAAGTATCGTAATAAAAAGATTTATTTGCATTACTTAATTAGTTAATATTTGTTGGCAATAAAGAGCGAGTTTTCGCGAAGAAAATATTTGTGTCATTCAAATAAAATATTTTCTTTTTGCGATTTGGTGAGAGAGAGAGAGAGAGAGAGAGACTATAAAACATAGGAAGAACACATCGAACGATTAGCGCATCACGTAAATTGCGCACACGAAGTGAACTTACAGAACGATTAAATTAAATAGTAATAATATAGATTTTTTTTCGCATAGAAAAAATATCAAAATCCAATTTATTTAAGATACTGTAAATTAATTTTTTTTGCTAAAAATCCTTATATAAATTTAAAAATACTTGAAAAACTTTTATTTGTATTAAATTCTTGGAACGTACTATTTATTTTAATTTATGTTTGTTTTTTAAAGTTTATTCGCGCAAATAAATAAATCTTTGTATGAATTAAATTTAAGGAGTTATTTGGAAATTATATTCAAAAAAAAAATTACATTTATTTTATGTCACGTGGCAATTAAATCATATTTTTCCGCTAATCATAGTCGGAGGTCTCCGCGACTAAAGCAAAAACATTGAATTTAAATTTATTTTTTATGCTATCAAAAAAGAGTGAACGCTTACGACAAAAAATTTGTGTATTCTATGCCTCATAAAAAATTAATAACTTCATATTTTAGAAAACTTTGCACACAAAAATCGTTTTTAATAACTACTCCAAAGAGTTAGCTAATCGTTAAATAATTGAATATAGAAAGGTAATTCCGACGATAAATATTTTGTTTGCGTACTCGTTTGTTGAGTTTAAATTGAATTTTTTCCGAATCGAATAAAATCAGTCACAGTTTTTTTTACAATTTAAAATCAAATATAAAGTTGAGAAAAAAAGTTGAACCAAAGAAAAAATCGTTTTTGCCGTGAAAAAAGCTGACGATTCACGCAAAACGAGCTTAGTTTGTGTTTTCATCAAAAAATCATTTATCATAATTTACTGTGACATAAGCAAAACGTATTACGCTAACAGAAGAAAACATTTTGACTGCGAAAACATGCAACTATTAAATCGAAATATAGAATAACAACAGAATATTAAAAAACTAAATTTTCGCCACACAAATGTTCAAATGTTCCCAATACTTCGGAAACATTAGTTTCAGAGAGAAAGACAGAGAAAAAAATAAGATATCATAACTTAATGGCAATTGTTTTATGAGTGTGTGACAAAATTTTTTTAGCAATACTTTGTAAACTACACTGTAAACCAGATGTAAACGCTAAGCGATATTACAGTATTATAGAAGTATAGTTAACGAAATGAAATCTAACTCAAAACGTAGAGACAAAAACACCTTTCGATCAATAACTTTGGTTTGCTATCAATCAATCAAACAACAGTCGAAACATAACTAAGAAATAAATAGTAAAAAAAGGAAAATCAAATGTGAATGAATACAAAATAATGTGTTTTCGAAATAACGTTTTAATTTCGAAAATTTTAAAAATTTAATGTTTTTGATTTAGCAAAATATCGGAGGAAATAGGATTGTGTATATTTTTCAAATAAAAATACTATATCTCTTTTTTTCTATTAAAAAATAAGATAAATAAGATTTATAATTTAAATTAAGCAGTGATTAATTTACTGCAATAAACAGTAAAGTTTTATTCATAGAAGTTTTTAAGGAGAGCAACAAAACAACAACAACAACAAAATAGTAAAGTAAAGTTACAACAAAATACTGGAAAAATAAAGAAATTTAAAATTAATGTGACGTGTCTTATATATATTTGCGCAATAAGTTAGAAAGTAAACCAATATAAATCACAGTACATTTAATATTAATTGTCAAGCTATAAATCAGCGGACTTATAACGGTGCTAAACAAAAGCCCCGGGCATTTGTGTTGAAGATGCTGCTGCTATAGCATTAGCATGTGATTTGCAAGCGTTTTATCAACAAAAAAAAATTTAATGTCATAAATTTTTTATGAAATTAATTTAAAGGGTCAGTGAGTCACGAAATATGTTTATTTTCAGCAGTTTATTGGCTAACGCTAGAGTTTTTTTCCTAATTAATAATCGAAATTTTTTGTTAACCCCAGTGAATCGTTTAATTCAACGCATTGAATTTCGATTCGTTGATTTTAATTATTTGATTCGTCAGTTTTCTGATGGCAAAATTACTATTGAGTTGATCACATTCCGTGTGAGGAAAAAGTCAAAGACAAATTTTCAATTTTTTTTGTTGTTGTTTTATCGCGTTTCCACCGAAATAAATTTTTCAAAACGCAAATTATTCTAAAACAAATATTTTAGAATCAAAATCAGTCCATTTCAGCGATCAATCTTTTATTTTATTTTTTGTTTACAATTAAAACGATACATTTAAGTTTAGCAAAAATAAATATTGGGTAAACAGAAATTCAAAAAAAAACAAAATAAATAATACAGTTTAATGAAATTAAATTTTTTATAACCAGTGTGTCCACACTCTTTTATCTAAAAGATCATTAAGCGAGATATAATGCTATATAAAAATGATTTATTTCTTAAAAACCATTTGATATAAGTTTTATCTATAGAGCGCTATCTTTACCGTGTCTGGTGTATAATATCATATCATATATAGATTATATTAGTTGAGTATAACAATGAAATATATACAGAATATTATATATTAAGAGTGTTGTGGAAGTAAAGCGAACAAACTGTATATATTTTGAACGTTAGCCGTCTGTAGGTTAGACAACAACTAACAGCGAAAACGCTTTACATATTTTAAAGTTAATATGATTGGTTGCTTAAGGCTAACTAAAACATATAAAGACGAAACATCCACACTGAAAGAAAGAGAGATAAAGAGCGCTTAATTAGCATTTATGTAAAAGAATCATATAATCATGAATTAGATGTTTTAACTTTTAGTTAATGCGCTAAAGTGTAGACGTATATTGAACGCAAATTATTATTTCGCATATAATGCGAACAAAGGATGTGAATGTCCTCCACTTTTCCATCCGAATCTCTCTCTCTCTCTCTCTCTCTCTCTCTCTCGCGTACAGAATAACTCCCGAGAGCCGATAGTTGACATTAGTTGGAATGATGTCTAAAACTAACAAAATGTGTACAACCAAAATAAAAATCCAGGATTTGATGGAACACACGTCTACTGATTTTTTAAACTCGACGAAAATTGAACGCCAATTTGAACGCCACTGAAGGGACTTTACAGTAGTGAAACAAACGCATTGGGTTTTCTAGTAAAACTGTTTGAGTTTTAGTTTGACAAACAATATCTCCCGAGAGTTGACATTACGTGGAATGGTGTCTAAAACTGTACAAGAGTAGTAAAACTATAATAACTGAGGCAATGGTCTCCAAAAAATAAATTTCCACCACATTCAATGTGTAATAAAATTGATGCCTGGCCTCAAGTCATTGCGATATTTTCGGTTATTCGTGATGTGTAGCTATAGTTGCGTTCTAGATGTGAGATGTGAGGCGAGAATCTGATGCCTTTACCAATGCTTCGTTTCACTCTAAAAACTAAATTCGACGCGAAAATATTAGATTTCCTCAAACTATTTGCAAATGTATTGTATTGTTAAAGGAGACTAGTTTTAAAAATTACAAGTGTAGTGTAGATCACAGCGATGAGAGAGAGAGAGAGAGAGAGAGAGAGAGAGAGAGAGAGAGAGAGAGAGAGAGAGAGAGAGAGATTTGCGAATTTGAAGCTCTCCCGACTCGAAATTGTGTAAAATTGAATTTGCGCTTCTGCTCAAAGAATTGGTGTTCTTTTATTCCCGTGAATTTCTGTTGCCAATCGTGAATGAAATTATGGCAATAATTTTGAGCTGACATTAATATCACGATGTATTGTGGTTTTAACGTAAAAATTAATATTTCTCTGATATTTCAATTATTTGATTTAATAATTCTAAAACTCAAAACTCAAACTTGATTTAAAAATCAAACTTGTTTTTGAAAACTCAAATTTATAAAAATTAAAAAAATATACTGTATGTATATATATATATCTGGCAAACATAAGAACACCGTTTCTTTTACGAGTGACTTTTTTTATTTCATTTGATAATTTCTACTAGAGCTCCAATTAGCTTTAAAACGAGAAGAAATACTGTAATATAATTATGCTCTTGAAGTTGCATTTAGTTTATAGTTAATGTTAATTTTGCATAAATGTGCAGTAAAAAAAGCGCTTCGAACCAAAAGTAAAAATAAAAATAAAGACAGAGAACTGGCAATTGCGCTGCAATTATCATAAAGTAGCAAAAATAAAAAAATCAGTAATAATCATTTTTGGTGGGAACACGTACGTCATCCTACAGTCCGAGCAAATATTAATGACAAACATCCGCACGCATAGCCAAATGGTTAGTTATGTATTAGGATATATGCGATACGATATTACGATATAGACCCAAACTCAATATAAAAAAGTAGTGAACACCATAAATATAAAAATTGTATAGTAAGTGATAGAAAAAAGTAGTGGGAGAGAGATAAGTCACTGTTCGGCCAGTAGTGTATGAAACAAGAATATAGTGAATAGCCTGCGAAAAAAGCGATTTAAGGTCATCACCCCTGCCAACAATGATCATCAATTTAGACTGTGGTCAGCTTCAAACACACATAAATGCCTATTATAGCATTAAGGCATCGGCTTTATGCAACCGCTTTGATCAAACTGATGCACAATCGTCATCAGCATCCACATCATCCCCGCATAGCACATACACTGCTAAAACGATGCCTACAAAGAATTCATGGAGCAAAACATGTTGTATACATGAAGTGCATCATAAAAGAGTAAAGTAAAGCTAACCGTTTTTTTATCCAAAGTTAGCACAGCGAATGGAAATAATCTAATAGAATCCCATGTCTATGAAATTACACTGATTGAAGAATATATTGCGTTTCGCCCCAACTATGCTATGCATTAGTCGATTACTAACTAATATTTGGTGAATGTGAAAGCAAAAAACTACAACAAAAATACATCATTCCAAACTGAGATAGAGCTCAGCTTTTCTATCTGTTTATTCATTCCAATTTTATTTAAATTCATCACTAAACTTCATCTGAATTTTTTCAAATTTAACCAAAACTTTATGTAAAATAACTAAAATTTTAAATCATTGACAAACTTCTAGCAATACTGTATATTTTAGGACGAATTTTTATAGCTTTGATCAATTCAAAGGTAATATGTACTGAGTTAGTTAAATATCACTTGAAGTCCATTTGTGTCAAACTCTAGCGGTGTTATATTTACACTCGCCTTCACATATATAGTTAGCGCGAAATAACAAAAAAAACTGTGAGGTCCTGTCATTGCATGGTTGGTTCTGTCACCGAAATTTACTTACAGTAATGTAAATGGAACTCGACTAACATTTGATGACATTCAATATAAACTTGATTCACTGCTAATAGAAGAACTGTATTGCCATCAACCCAATTGTGGGGATTTTTGTGTGTGTGTATACAGCGCTGTACGATATGAATGTGCACAACACATAGCGTATATCTACAGACAAAAACTCAACACTGACACACATGTAGCTTTGCTTGCATTATCAAATTTAACGCCACGGTGTTAAGGCTTCGATATGGTAGAAGATATACAAAAGAACCCATAGGGTGCCAACTGCTAACTCAACTGTTAGACAAAATTCAGGATCTATTAATGGAGGGGAGATTGAGAGAGAATGAGAGAGAGGCCGAGAGAGAGCTATGCGTTTGCTTTGGGTAGAGACTGAGAGCGAGAGAGATAGAGAGACTGAAATCGTTTGGGGACTGTTTTGCTAAAAGAACCGAAAATCTCTATAGTTTTGTTAAAATAAACAACAATACAGGCTTTGCATTTGTCACCGCGTATGACATGTGTTCTCTTTCCGCGGTATTACATCGCAATAACTCACCAAATTTATATAAAATTCACTTTTGGATACACTCTCGCACTCCTCAAAAGACATAGCTTTTTTCTCACTTCGTTCACCCGAAAAACTATTTGACAGTTCCTTCGGGTACCCAATTTTTTTCTTTATGCGAGTTAACCTTCTCTCTCATCGATGCTATTGTGACAAAAAGCCATTAAACAGTATTAGAGAATATATGCACATAAAAAAGCGAAACACCGCTTGCTTTGCATCTTTTAGCACATAAGTTATTGAGTGAAGTAAATGTTTAACTTTTAACACCTTAATACTATACGCTTATTTATTATTATATTATTATGCTAATTAAGATCTTTAAATAATAAATTGCAATTTAAGGCAATATGTTTTATTGCATGACACAAATTCATAACTTATATATTTTTATATGAAGTTATTATTTTCTTTTTTAAATACTCTTTTTTCGGTTGTTTCTTACTTTTATATTAAATTAATATATGTATAAATTGCGTGAAAATTAATGCCGCAAAATGAACAAAAGTTTTTGGCTGTCCTATCAATAAATGAATGCATGGCACGACACCACACTTGTCGTCCACATTAACTATTAATTCATCAAACAGAACAGAGAATAAAAAACGATTAATGTATAGCCAAACCATTGGGAAAAATAAATATTTACTCGCACTCCAAGTATTATTATTACTATTATTGCTGTTATGGCCATCGGCTAGTTTTCGGGCAGTCTATATAAAACTTGATGAATATTTTATGAGACATGATTTGCAACATATCCATTATAATGTCTGTGATGCGTCTTATTTTGTTTTTTAAATCGTTGTTTGTCAAATATAAACAAATTTATATTATAAAAAAAATTAGACAAAATTTCGTAATTCCTCACCAAAATATTCGAGACCTTAAAAGGGTGGGTCGCAGAAATGAGAGATGAAAATATGCGAAATTTCGTTGAATATCATATAGCTATAGAGAGACACATCATTATCATAGACATTGGCAATCCCAATAATTATGATTCCATCTCATAAAATGCAGGTGTCCTAATGGAAAAGCACTGCCTAACCATTAAAAAAATGCTGTACTTCTCAAATAGCACTCAATGAGCAAATGAGCAAATTGCAGTTACATGAGACAATTTTTTCTGATAATTTGTGTGATTATGGGCCCATGAGGATGTATCCCACAATAGACTTGCCCATTGCATACTGCAAAAGTATAAAGGAGGTTCCTTTAGGAGTGCCTGACCGTTTTTCTCAATAACTACAATTATTTCCCTACGATTCGTCTAATTTGCAATTCGCCGAAACTTTTTTTTAACTAAAAGCACGCAACGAAAATCCCTGAAATGTAACAAAAAACTAAAACAAACATCATTATAATTTGTGAAATAGTGTAATATTTTTTTTTAAAAAAAAGCAGAAAATTATCATCAGAGCATCGCTATTACTTATTCAAAGTGTTAATAATTGGTATAATGTTCTTGTTTTATACTTTGTTTTATCCAGTATTTTTGTTGTTGTTAGTTTAAAAATGTTTTGGGTGAATCGCAACAATGACATACCTTTAAGACAATATTTATTAAGATAATATAATGCTATACTGGTACACAGAAAACAGTGTATAATGGATCGTCTTTTAAGATCACTTAACATGTCCAAAGGTACACATCAGACACACATTCCTCACTATAATGATAACAATTGACTGCGAGGTCCACTCCATTTATTCTCATGATTGCGGGTCTGCCTTCTAATATGTGTATCATTGAGATAATAATAATCTAACATTTACAACGTATTATTATTAATATTATTATTATTATTTTGTTGTTTCAAATGCTGCGAGAACTTCGCATTCACTT
Source organism: Phthiracarus laevigatus (assembly GCA_034700185.1). Classification (NCBI taxonomy): domain Eukaryota; kingdom Metazoa; phylum Arthropoda; class Arachnida; order Sarcoptiformes; family Phthiracaridae; genus Phthiracarus; species Phthiracarus laevigatus. The sequence continues at coordinate 101,466 of JAQIXJ010000001.1, read as the reverse complement.
TATTTTTTGTTAATACTGTGGCACGATATTCGGCATTTAGTGGAAATATGGGCTTTTCGTAAGTGTGAATATGTTAGCGATACGAAAATATAGCGTAAATCTATGTATCACTCACTTTCTCTCTGTCGCAAAATATAAACTCTTGTTTGTATAATCGCATTTCAATCGTTTGTTTAATGCATTTGTCGAATCATTTTTTAAATCAATGAACAACAAAATATCGGCTCAAGAAGAGTTACGAGTTTTTTCGGTACTGTCCAAACAGCCGCAGGCAAAGTTCAAATGCTCGACAAAAGGTTTCCATTAAAATTGCGCGATAGAAGATTTTGTATCAATATTTTGATAAGAAATAAAGTTAAAGTAATTTTTGATGTCATATAATTTTCTAACCAATTTATTTGATTACTGAAAGATACGCTTTGACTTATATTTTGTTTAAAAGCAAGTAAAGTATGCACCAAAATATTTTTCTATCGCATAATATAAAATAAAACACCATTAAAGCGATTTTATTTTCTAAAGGGAGTAATGAATTAATAGAGAAGTGAAAATTTCGTACGAAATCGTGGAATCAGTATAACCGCTAATATATAAGTGCATTAAAGGTGTGGCTATTCTTTTTAGCGAAAAAAAAACTTTTTTCTTCTCTCTGAATACTGATTACTCAACGACACAAGAGGTTTTAGCTTTTTGCGCCATAGTTTGCGACACTCATTCATCATATGCGAAAAAATATTGTAAAAACTATAACAATGTTTTTAGTAGCGTACACCACATCAAAAAATGTTGTATATACGGATAGCAACGGTAGCGTTGGGTTTCAATTGGGAGGGGAATTATGTCACACGCTTGGAAAATATGATTGATGTGATAGTGAGTTATGCCAAACTGTGTATACAGAAATGAGAGCGAATAAAAGTTGGACCAATATAACCAAAAAAAGTTTATACTATATATATTGATATTGTTAAAGCGAAAGCTGACTGTAACGTAAACCTCTTTAGCGTCACTGTCTGTCATTTACTTCCTCCCCAACGCATTTAATACTACCCCCACGCAAACCAAAGTACTGATAATGATTGCGAAATTTTCAGCGTCCAAGAAGTTTCTATCGTTAGTTTAAGCGATTTTTCTTCTCTCGCTCTCTCCGCTATTGTGTTTGAAATACTGGGATCGGTTATTATTGTTTAATAATATCGCACACAAATCAAAAAATAGTCACATTGGGGCATAATATTCAGCTCTCGGTTTAAATAGTGGGCAAACATATACACACACGCACACAACACACTTGCGAGAGTGTGTCGCACAAAATATATGATATATCAAAAATTTTTGTTAGTAGTGGCGATTTCACACTAACGAAACCATAAAACGAAAAGCCATGCACAGCCGACATGATGTTGCAAAAATCTGTAAGCGTTAACGATCACATTAAAATAACATTATTAAAATTTTGCGTGGAGAGTATACGGCAGCAACAGAAAAAAATAATAAAAGTTTTAGCCTTAACACAGTAATGACATGCACGCCAACAACAGAATTTTTGACATGCACCTCTCTCTCTCTCTCTCTCTCTCTCACGCACACACACTCTCACAGTCTCACTCGCTCTCTTACTCACGTTTACTCTCTCACTAACTCACTCTCACGAAAAACCGATGGCATAATCTCTTCTCAGAATATAACTTAAGATCTTTACTCTTTAAATTTAGTGCAGCGCGCAAAAGCATTTTTACAGGATTGATAACTCTAATGTGGCTTTAAAATAAAGAGTTTGTATCAATATCAACATTGTGTTATAATTCCAATATTTAGTTACTCAAAATATGCTGGAAATTTAATGAGAAAATTCTTATCAGAAGAAAATATTTAAGAAATTTAATAATGTATTAAACAAGCATTGATACGCTCATAAATATTTTTGAATTACATGCTGAAATTTGTAGGAGTGATCACTAGCATACTTTTGAAAATTCTCGTTGGAGATTGAGAGAAAGACGAGAAAGATTCGAATGTGGATGATTTAAGTGTGAAATGTTGAAAAGCATGAAAATATAGAGAAGTGAATTGCAAGCTTCAATCAATTTCTGCTAAAGTGAACTCCAACTCCGCTGTGAATTTCACATATAAAGTTTGCAGCTGTGACGACAATACTATAATAATTTCTAATATTCATAGTACGGGGCCTTAACATAGATCTCTCTCTCTCTCTCTCTCTCTCTCGTCTCGCGTCTCTCTTGTACTCTCTTTAAAACTGAAATAAGCCTCAAATACTAACAAAAGGTTTGGAAAACGTATAGCGAATACTATTGGTAAATGGTAGCCTTAAATCCCAGCGGTGTTTTTCATGCAAATTGGGTTCTCGCACAAAAGTTGGGAATTAAATTTTACAGTAAGGCATCAGAACAGAGTGAACACTAAAGTGAAGTATTGTATACAAGTTATGCAACATTGTATGCAAGCTTTAGTCGTAAAACTAAGGCTTTGCTACGCTATCACCCCTTAATGTCGACATTCTATTTCCTGTCTTTTTTCTCCTTTATTTTTCTTCTTCATTCATCCTCTTTTCTTAAGGATGAAAGTTGAGAATATTTGCTAAAATAACATTTGCAAACTTTTTTTCCTCTTATTTTACTCTTTTTCGTTTATCTCTATTTCTCTCTAAATACGAAACTCATAAGAGAATTGCAACCAAAAGAGTAGAACAAACTACAGAAGGGTATAAATGCAACGAAGAAACACAAATAATAATAACTAAAGTGCAAATATATATATATTCTACAAAAATACGAAGTGAAATAGAATATATAAAGAATTTTTTTATTTAAGAAAATAGAGATAGAAGAAGATATTATTGTTCGCTGCGCGACTTTTGAGTCCCAGAAATCCTTTACTGTAATCGCGAATGGAGTTGCAGTAAAGGCAACACACATTTTCTTCTCTAAAACTCATATTTATTAATGGCTATATATATATTATAGTTTTTTTTTGGTATAATAAAAAGCGCTGCGATCCTCACAGTTAAAACATAAATGTGTATCAAACACAATATTTTCTTCAATCCCTCATTTTTCTAGTGCATCGTTAAAAGTTAAATTGTCAAATGCGGTTTAGCAGCGGGAGACCGATGCCAATACTTAAGCATTAGAGAAGCACTGCTTCTACAGTCATCATCGTGATGAACACCATAAGGGAAGATTAGTTTTTAGGTTTCGGTTTTTGGGTTCACAGCATTTTATAGCGTTTGAGGGGAAAAGAGAAGATATACTTAAATATTGTCAAATGCGATGTTATAGCATCGCTTATTATGTAATATGACTGCAACTGCTTAACTACCATAACTGCCATCCAAATACGGTTTTGCTTTCGCAGATGCGAACACAACACGACACCTTCAAATAAAACGAGCACAAGTTGGCCATATAATAAGCCGAATTAAATCTAGTTATCATTTTTCCTTACATTTCAAAAGGCAACGCCGAATACTGTAGCGCAGAATGTGTGCCTCAATAATAATGCTATTTTATTATTAGACAACATTGAAGCGCAGCAAAAGTTTAGTATTAAATTTTTCCAAAAGCAAATCAAACGCCTCTGTTTCTCTCTCCATCTCAACTTCTCTCGTTTACACTTACTCACCGCTCTCTCCGCAAAAGCATTAAAAAAACTTTGTTCATCAGTAAATTCGCGTAACACTGCTGTCGTATAAACTAATTTTTCCTCATTGCATATCATTAATCATTTAAAGGAGAGAATTATTCGTTAATATTTGTCTTGTTAACAGTAGCCATAATTATTTTTCGCCTGATTTTGGTTTGGTTTCGTTTGTAAAATCAATTGATATATAAATTAACCAAAATTTTGTTATTTGCAATTTATTCCGTACTTATTTATAAGGAAAAACTTATTTGAAATCTCTTTGTTAAAATCTACGTATTTTTACAATGTATATAAATTATTGAAATTCGATTTAAATCAAATGTTAAATATCTTAAAATCCAATGAAATTTAGAGTTACATTAATATTTTTAAAAAAATTTGTTTAAAAGAAAAAAAATGTTGTCTTAAACCTCTTTTAAAAATTTAAAGGCAAAATATCTCGAAAATACTTTTGAAATATTTTATTCCGGATAATTAATTCAAAAATCATCGCATCTCACTATCTCTAGCAGTAACTCGACAAAAAATAGTCGCCAAAACTATAAGTCAAAATTTTTATAATTTCTTGACATACAGATATTTGTCAAATCTTCAAAAAACATTGATAACAACTTATCTCATAAAATATATGAAATGAGTTTTAACTTAATGTTAAAAAACAAGTTAAATCAATTAAAAATATTAAAAAATACTTTGTAAAAGAAGTAATTGGTTTGCAACGATATTTTTTCAGCAAAAAAAACTAAAAAATAAATTATTCGTAAATGCTGTGCTTTTAATTTTTAATTTAAAAAAAAGAAAAAAATTCTTATAAAATCAAAGATAAATTGATAAACACTTTTTTGTGAAATAACAAAACTAAAAAATATTTCCGAAAAACTTATATATATATTCCGCTACATACTGTAGTATTGAGAGTCATTAGCAGCGAACTTTGCGGTTATTTTGGATGATTGAGAATGAATTATTACTTATGATTAATATATCTTAATGTGACATAAGTGGCTTTTAATGAAACCTATAATATTTTTCTTTAATTATATGGAAATAAATACATAATCATTTTCGAAAATGCACCGCAATTACATAATAGATCATATTTAAAAAACAGTTTGAATTAAATTTTTTTAAAAAATAGTGTCTTATCATTTTTAAAATAAAATTAAAAATATGAAAGATTTCGAATTCATGATCAAAATAAGCAAATAATTTATTTAAATCTTTTATAAATAAGGAAATTTTGTTTAAATATTTGCGCAATGAATTATTGCAAACATTTTTCATTTCAGTAGTAATAAATTAAATTATTTATCTAATATTAAAACATTTTAATGATTTAAATGCGAAAACTTTCAATTAATAATAAATCATAAAGTAATATAAATAATTGTGAAAATTTATAAAAACTTCAAAGAATCCCAAGACCCATATAAATATAGACAAGCATTGTTCTATAACCAATTATCAGCCATTATTTTTTTAAATGAATAAGAATATTGAGCGTGAAAAAATGATTACAGGCAAGTATCAAAACAGAAGTAATTGCATCATTGTTCGGTACCCAAAATGGTAAGCATTGTTACCTTTACGCAAACATACATGGGTCCCAAACAATTTTCAGCTCCTTTTTTATATTTCAGTCTCTCCCCTATTCAACAATAGCGTAACATTTTCAGCAAATGTGACACGTTTTCGATTCTAACAATTTTTTGAAAAAAAATAATATAAATTACATAAACTATAAAACAAACATTAATTTATTCGTAAAAAAATATAGTTTTTCCATTTATAGCCACGCTCTGCAAACTGGTATGACACCAAAAATAATTTATTTCACTAATCACATATAATTTGTTAACTTTCTAGACGTTAAATAACAGCAAATGTATGAGCAATAAGTAAACTGTGAAGCAAATGAAAGATAAAAAGGAAAATAGAAGGGAATAGTATGGATGACTATTTGGACCTCGATTTCGCACTGCGACACCTCTCGCAGTGTGCGAGCGTGTGATTGTCTGTCTTCGCTGAATAGATCTGGCAGTTCCCTATTCATCAGAGTATAATAAGGCAGTATTTTTGTGTTGACCCGAACTCAGCACATCAGGACCGGGGAATACAATGCGTCTCATTGTTGGCTCGCATTTTCAACACATGGTTAATATGTTATTTGAAATAGTGGTAGGGATTGCGCATTCATAACACCATCCACTGATGGAAAACATCCATACCATCAAATTAGTATTACTCATTCTCACAATTTGCCATTTCATCGCAATTCGCAAATAGTGACACTTCCCTAGTCTTTTCTCTTTCTCTCTGTTCAATGTTCACTACTCGCTCATTGATTAAACGGTTTTGCTAAAAAATAACATTAGCTTTTTAGCAGTTTTCCAACAAATAATGGAAATGATTGAGTGCGACTCATGGTAAATGCTTGCCGATCAAACACTGAACAAAAAAATCCGCGCACATATTCATTGAGTGCTGAAATGATTCGTAGACTGCGGTACTCTCTAAATGATCTTTTAGTCTGATGAGGTTTGCAATCGCTAAGTATCGCCAGACTTATGCAATACTGTGAGTAACTAAACCTCGTAAAAATGCGCGCACCAAAACTAATCTAGACTTTTCAAACTTTCTCCCCTCAACTTTAATGCCGTAGTTTACTGATTGCACTAAAATTAATAACACACATACACAACAATATAGCAGTAATAGTTTAGGAGTAAAGCGAGTGTAGAGAATGTGTTTTCATTACACAATAGTCAGCTTTTGCTCTTTTTTCGCCAATAAAAGTGTATGTGTCGCGCGTTTTATCCTAAATTATCTACAATTAGAAAAACTATTACTGTTAATAAAACTTCTCTGTACGTTTATGTTATGTTGGATTTTAAATTTTTTTTATTACTTCAGTAATCAGAAATTTTCAAAAAAGGTCATTAAAGTCTTCCTTAAACAATATTGCGAAACAATCAGCTAATAAATAAAATAATAACCCATAAACGAAACTTGATTACAAAAAAATTGAGTGCGCTAACCAAATATTACGAGTCGAACATTTATATAAGAAATTCGCAGAAAAAATGCTGTAATTATTGCAATACTTTAATGATTCTTAATTCTCTCGAAGTGGCAAACAGAAAAAATTTTTCCCCTTATTTTTAAATTACCACAACATATATACATATAGAGAAATTTGTATTGCGCCAACATTTTCTCACAAATCAAGATGTATGTAAAAAACATGTTAATAACTCAACTATATTTCAAGAACAATTCATAACTACTAATCAAATGTTACGATACTTATGAACTTTTTCGACTATTTATTATTATTATTGTAATAAATATATACACACGGATAGATGTCTTAAGCTAAAAACATTATTTTCTTATAATTAACACTTCAAAAACTAATACTTAAAAGATGCTTTAAAAGAAAATCTAATGATATATTTATTACAATAAGCTGTTTTAGGAGTTAGAATATTATAATTATATGCATCAACTATTTCTGAATTCTCTCTGTGTAACACATAATGTGTATATTTATTACACTGACGAATGGTTTTTTTCGCCCGAATAAAGTGAAAACAGCTTTGAATCAAGAAAAAAATAAATACTTAATAATAAAATTATGTTATAAAAAATACTTTGCAGTAAGTGTTTATATGATAATTTTTTTAATCGGCTAATAATATGTCTGTAATTAAACGAAATCACTTAACAGACGAAAATTATTTAATTTCTATTAGCATTCATTAAAACATTTAATAAATGCTAATAAAAAATTAACCCATAAAGAAATTTTCATAATCATCGCATAAATTCACTGAATATTCAAATTAATACGTCGCTATTCTGTTATTAATTTAAGTTAAACTATTTATATGCTAATTGAATGCTGTTAATTATGTTAAATTATTTTAATTGTATTTTGCATAACACAATAAACAACAAATATAAAATTTGTATGATATGCAGAATGTAACTCTGAATTGTTTAACAAATTAAATTGATTGCGACATAATTTGTTGAAACAAACGCATTCAAATCATCCGAAACAACTTTACACTAAGGAAAATGACTCGTAATTTTAGCAAAAAGCTAACAAAAATTAATACATTTTTTTTGTTCAATAATAAAAACATCGGAAAAATCGTCAGTTATATAGAAAGACGATTTAATGGTAGAAATAATAATTATTTTCACATATCAATGATACGTTTGTTATTGCCGTTAACGTATAATTAAATTCTAGTTTTCGTTTCTTTAACAGCTTATTTTCTAGTTAGCGAATAGCATACACAACAAATATATTTGCGTTGCTCTCGAGAACGTAAACATTATGCAACCGTATTAATAACGTATGTAAATATAGAAAATTATATTTCTCTCTATTTTGCATTTAACTTCTAGTTAAAAACGAATCCATTAAATTTGAACCATTAATTTATTATTTTTTTCCAACCAAAAACAATAAACTTAAAGTTTGACTTCTGCTTTCAGAATTATATTAGTCAACGATGAGCTCGAGAAATATAATTAATATTAGATTTATAACAATATTAAATGTTGGATAATATAACATGAATGCATGTATCGCTTTAACCATAATAATTATAAGATGGAAGTAAGTACATGCCTATGTGAAAGTGTCATCACTTTTATGATTAAACATACGAAATAAATAGCATGAGAGAGAGAGAGAGAGAGAGAGAGAGAGAGAGAGAGAATAATAAAACTGTATACTACTGCCAATACCAGTAAATACAGTCCAAATGACTATAACTTTGGATACGGAAAGTCATATTGAATTTAGGAGTGAAAGTAATGGACAATCTCTTTGTAATTAAGTTTAGCAATTGTTCTGAATTAGAAATTGAATCGAATAACAGTGAGAGCGTGTAGTAAAGTAGATTCTACTCAACCAAAGCTATTGCACTAAAGATAGTAAACGAAACGCATTATTGCGTCCATAATATTGCCCACTACTAAAGTTTAATGCATTTTTGCCCACAAAACCAGAATCTAGAGTAACGTTTCCAGAACTCGAACTCTTCTTTTTTCATTTTTCATTTTTCTTCAGATAAGTTATATATAATTTTTATTTTGCTTCTTCTTATTTCCAAAGTAAATGGTTTTGGAAAAATGACGCCTAAGTTAATCTAAACAGGAGGCAAATGTTATGATAACCAGTGTTAGCGCACAGAAATAATCGCAAATAAAAAATCTTGTTTAGATCCCCCGGTTTTGCGAAACCAAAAGGAAACTAATGGTCAGATTTATCTGAGCTGAATGTTACGCAGGAAAAAATAAAGAAGAGAAAGAAAAAACTTCCATGAATATCATTTTTTATATACACACGGAATACGGGTATCGATAGTGCTCTGTCGTTACAGCACTACTACTACGGTAGTTGTTTAGCATTTACTACGATTGAAGTGACTTTTGATGAAAAATTCATGAGATGTGTGCCACTGACTAGTATGGGGTCTTATACTGGACAACACAGGCTTTATACTCTTTTCGATATAATTCGTGCTTCAACTGTACTCCACTTCTTCTTTTTCGCTGATTTAGTTTCGTCGCTTACGCCGCGAATCAAATTTTATATAAAAAACAGTCTCAATAGACGCAAAACTTTTTTGAGAGAGATATATAACTTATATTCTCCTCAGCGATCATAAACGTGTCAATAAGTTTATATTGCAATTATGAATCGCGGATCAAAGTTAAAAAACTTGCCATCAAAGCGAACGAGAAAAAAATAAAAAATAAATCGCATTTCATATTTCAAACCAGTGATGCGCTTCTCCAACAAGAATGTGCTCTCTATCTCTCCCCGCAAGATGTGTTATTTGATTATCACTTTATTTTTTGCGATTAAAGCAAGTAATAGCAGCGATGAGCAGACAAATGCAATATAACAGCGAAGAAAACTTCTTGAAAATCTAAGTTAAATTAAAAAATGCGAACAAAGCGAACGCAAGAAAAAATCTTTTAGGGAAACAGCGAGAAGAAGCAGAATAAAAAGTGTGCGACCAAATGAAATGTAATGTTCAACAGTGTGAATGTAATGCGAACGTCAGCATAAAAGGCGTGAGACGCATATTAGTTGTCGCTCTAATACTTAAATAGAGAGTAAGAGAGAGAAAAAAACAGAATGGGAGAGAGAGAGAGAGAGTCGATGGCAATAAGTAATACCGATGCGAGCATTTTGGTGGTGGAGCTCACGAGTATATGATGTGATGTGTCGCGGAAACAAGGCTGACACGAGCAAATGCGACATCACATATATATATATATATAGAAGAGAGCACAACACATCACAATCCCAAATAGGAACGATTGGAAAGAGCTTTCTCTCACTCTCTTACGCAACACTCACTCACTCATAAATCCACACATACTTTTATCAGCAAACATTATATGCCTCTATGAGCAGCACTGAGATTAGACTCGGGATTGGATTGGAGTCGAAACTTAACTAAAAGCAATAGACGACAGGCATCGAAACAAATACAATATAATACAGAATTAGGGGTTGCAGTGGGCTTTTAGATACTTTAGTCGCAGCAACATTTACACATTACTGCTTTGTTTCCCTTCTCTTAATCCAAAACGTATTGAATGAGTTTTAGGTGTCGGGCATCGCAGCATCACAGCATCACTGCTTTTAGTATTATAACGCGAATATTTGTGATGGCAATCGTGTTGCGATCGCAATATCTTTCTGCGGCTCGCGATTACGATTCATTGTACTGTAAAAATTTTGAGTACAGTTTCATAAGCGAAAACGTGTGCCCGTGTTTAATATTGCCCGTTAAACATTGGTTGTGTTGTTACACGAGAACCGAGAAAAATAGAGAAGTAGAGTTCAGGAACAAATATATAATGCAGGAGTACAAAACCAAAAACATATATCAGGGATTAATTCCAGATGTAGTTTTATATATAAGAGTTATATAAGAGATATCTGTTGTTTGACACATTTGTCACGAGTGCACCGCATAAAGCAGTGTAGAAGAAAATGAATTTTTTTAGTTTTATTTATTTCATATTAAATGATAGAAATATGCTGTCAGAGTAGTGTTAATTTTTTTTTTGTTGAATTACTCAAACACTTTTTTGGAATCATTAATTTGCGCACCATATAGAAACTTATAAGTTTTACTTTTTTCCACACCAAAAAATATTTAACCATAGCTTGTTAGCCTCCCGCTGAAGCATTTATATTTATCTCTAGTTAGGCATTAGCATCAGGTTGTTGGCCATCATTTCTTGATGGCATCATGTAGTAATTGTGACACCACTGCATCATATGATAAAAGTTGCTCACATTTGTAGCCTCGCACCCAAAAAAAATAATCAAACATTAACCTCTTCTTTCATCAACTCTCTAGTTCTCTCTCTCTCTCTCTCTCTCCCTATTTATTTGCTTATTTGCTCAACGTTTATATAAAAAATAAATATATCATACACGCAATAATATTGTTAATTAATTTGAATGTAATATCTCGTTCTCATCTTTTCAAGTTTTTGATTAAAGTAACTTAAGGTAGGAGCCAATCAAGTCTGTAAGAGTAAATGAATAAAATGACAAATTGTTGGTCGAAAAAGTGAGATAACAATTTTTGAGTAGAGGATAAGAGCATAGCTGGACAAACTATTTCTTTAATAATTGTAATTGTCACTAATTTTCTAATTTTCTAGAGCTCCAAGATTAAAATTTAGAGTTAACTTTTAAAGTTTTAATGTTAGCTTTAAGGGTAAAAAGTTTTAATGATTTTAAAACTCAATCTTAAAATACAATTAATGTAATTCTCTATTTATTTATAACTCAATTAAATCTTGATTAAAGACCGCTATTTAATTGTAAATTTGCGCAAATCTTAAGAGTTATCTACACGAATAGTTCCGTTTTAGTACACGATATTTTCACGCATAACGTTAAGTATAACAAAGAAATTAAAAATTCGTATATAAATAATTTGAATCAAGTTTCTTTCATATATAGAATTTTCGGGTTATATATAATTTCTTTTGCTCGGGCATAGAAATAGGAATTGTTGGCGAATATTTTTTAAATTCAATACCACTGCGTTATATGATAAAAAATAAATGAACAAATTTAAGACTCGCACCCAAAAAATAATCAAACGTTAACCTTTACTCACATCTCGCTCTCACTCACTCACTCACTCATTCACTCACTCACTCGCTCATTCTGAATGGCAATATCCTTATCATGTATTTTGCATTAAATATATCTGTTTCAACAGCGCTGTCAAGTCTTCTACAAGTAATCAATGACATAAAAAGATTTAAGGCTTAGACACAACACACATAAACCAGTGTGTTTCGAAGTGAGAATAGTTGAAATGGGGAATTATATTGAAAGTTTTTAAGAGCTGCCAGAAGCTAATATTTGCGGATCAAAATTTTGTCAATTAAGAAAATGATTTTATTTTTTAAATACTTCAATTAAAAATTTAACCAGATTGACTAAAACTAAATAGTCTTAGTATTACGTTAACCGAAATGTCAAATATGGGCAATAGTTCATTGTTGATAATGCTTTGAAAGGGTAGTACAACCCAGATTCCCGAATTCCTATTTTTGAACACCACGTACACAAATACACGCACATTCACGCGAAGCTAAAGTTTTTGCGCTCAATTTATAATAATTTATCTGAGACTTAGAAAGGGAATAAAGAGGAAAAAAGACATGTGAAGTTTTTATTCATGACAGAAGCCACGAAATTCTCATCGCAGGAGATAAAAAAGCAGGTATGACTTCAGATAAGAACAATTATGAATTATCGAGAGAACGCAGTGATGCGTCGTTTTCGTGGTATGTGGAGATCATTTTTCATTTTACCATTTCGTAAACTCTAAATACAAAACGACTCTTTTTCGAAGTTAGTTTCGATTGGCCCGAAGTAATTAAAATTGGTTTCCTAACACTTACTTCATTGTTTAATGATGCTTTGTTTATGAAAGGAAGTTTTTTATTGTTAATATTAATGGAAAAGAAAAATAATAATCAAAACTCATTTGAAACATGATTAAGTATTACAAGTGGACAAAAAAATGTTTTTTGATATCAATTAATTGTTTAGTGCGGTTATTGAAATGTTGATTTCTAGCATTTTATTATTTGAAACTTGATTAAAACACTTGAACCATTTGGGAGGAAAGTTCAGTATCCAATATCAATGGGCAAACATTTTCTGTGACATTCACGAAGATAAGTAGTGGCAATATTTTTCGGTTGTATTCTCTAGAAAGTGGATGTATTGCGATACTAGTAATGGTATTCTCGGTGTATAGTAAAAACTGCATTTTGGTTGCACTTCATTGAAGAGCACTTATGGACTGCTCAATTACTCGCTGCTAAACACAGAAAAGGTGGAGATGAGACATCGAATGTGATTTTGACGTTCACCAGGACTTTATGCGAGACACTGAAGCGCATGCCCACCAAACGCTTAGTTTTAATGGAGAGATGCTGTCTTCTTATCATTATTGATCCGCATCTCTCTCTCTCTCTCTCTCTCTCTCTCACAACGAGATGTGTAACAATGCAGTCATAATAAGCGATATTAAATGCGTTTCATAATTACAGGCAAATGCACAGCTGGATTATTAGACAGACACGTCACCAATATTAGATCAGTCAGCTTATTGTTCACGAAATAAAGTCAAAGTTACTCTTTTATTATAGAATAAATAAATAAAGCATTATGAATATGCGCACATATTTTATTTGTTAATGTTGCCATTTTCGGCAAACGTAAAAATTGCAGAAATTTACCCAAAAAATTGTCCCTTAAACTTGGTTGGTTGTCAATTCTAAGTAATAGTTTGTATAAACTTGTGAGAGAGAGAGAGAGAGAGAGAGAGCACGTTATAAAGAGATCTGTCAATATAACTGTGATTCATCTGAAACTCTTATTTTTTCCAGTCTATTGAATTAGTGAAGCAGAGAGTTTGACAGCAAATGCCTACAAGTTTGTATTTTTTCAGTGGATTAAAATAGAGACAGTTCAAACACTATCTATAATATGTTGGTTTTTATCGGTGGAATCAAAATTGAGCGAAATGCAGAAAATCCTGTATTTTTCGTCAATACTCATTAATATTAAAAAAGGATATTTATAAAAAGAATAAAAATACATTTTGCCTAATGTTTTCTCAATCTTACTTACAAAATATTTAAGTTCAAAACTAATTGACAGTTAGGCGAGTGGCGACAAATAAATCTTTAAATTAAATTCTTATAAAACAAAAAAAAAGTATTATAAGCAGATGTTTCCATACTATTGACTTACTTAACCATGACCTCGATTTTTTAATATCTGTCCTCAAAATTATTATCGCAATACTTATGTAATATCTATAAATTATAATCATTTTTTAATATAATTATTATTTGAGTGATCATTTAATGGCCGACATCTGCGAAATTAGTGGGCACAAAACGGTTTATTTAAAAAAAAGTAATTTTTCATAATCATAAAAATTAGTCTCCAAACCGTAAAAAAACTATTAGACACAAAGAAATTCTATATTCAAGTTTTGACATTCAAATTATATGCGCTTACAAGCGATTTTTTCCCAAGTTATGCGAGTTTTTCCGTTATATTCTGGTCTTTACTAGACAGGCAGCAGTTTGAATATATGAATATTAAGAAAACATTTAAGTGCGGAGTTTTCTCGCAACGAGTTTTTTTCAGACTTTATTGTTATTAATATTAGATAAACTTATTGTGTGTAAGTTTTTAGTTTATCTAAAAGATTAAAAATTTTGTTAAGAATACTAACGCACAATTAAATTACACCCGATTGGAGAGACGAGAATTTTCTTTTTTAGTAATTTATTTCGATGCGAAGTTGTTATTAACTAATGAGATGTCATTAACTTTTGGAAAAAAGAATGTTAATTTCGGATGAGTAAAAAACGAGATTTTCTCACCATTAAAAGCGAATGAATTTTTGGTTGAGCTTAGGTTTGCGCTTTAAATTACTAAAAGAGAAATCTTAAACTCTAGCGCAATAAAATTAAGCCTAAACATTATTTTGAGAAAAAAAATTGCGATCGAGATTATACGCTGACAATCGGCTAATTTACGAGATAAATCAAAATTAAATAACTCTTTAATGCCAAAATAATGGGCAAACGAAATAATTTTTAATGGCACTATACGTTATCGTGTATGGTATTATTAAAGGTTATTATTTATTTATTTAAGTATTATTATTTTGGCTGTGACTTGAGGTTAAATAGTCATGTATGGTAAACTTAACGGGACAAAAGCTGGAAGCTATAATTGCGCAAAAAAAACATCTTCACTGAAAAGGATGGAATATTAAGTAATGAGTCATTTTGAAAATTTTAATCAAACCCATTAATTCTTTATCGCTAATAATTTATCAGCGGGTAATCTTGTAATTATTATTTTTACTCGTATTCTACCCGTGTTTGCGACACACTATTAAAATTAATCGTTAAACTGAAAATGTTGACATTTATTAATCTGCGGTAGTGTTAAAGCGCATTAATTCAAGGATTTTCGGTACGGATTAAAATATTTGATCGCAAACAATGTTCCGCTAAAAAAGATTTTTGGAATAAAATTTTATTAAAAGCTTTTTACAATTTCAACCGTAATGGAGTGCAAGGATTAGAAGTTCTTTTTAAAATAACTAAGTAAAACAATATTTTACTTGATAAACGGCACAAAATGCGGATATTTTTTTCATTAAACGTTTAATAAATATTTTTCAAATTAAAAGTTCGCTTCAAAAAAGCTATTCTAATATACACTAATATACATACCGACTCGCAAAACAAATACGAAAATAAAATAAATAAATAAAAACTGAAAATCTAAAATAAAAATATTTACACAGGATATTCATTCATTGATGAAAATTATTCGGTATGAGAATAACTAGCAATATATTGGGTCAATACAATACAGCGAACACACACGAAACATAATTCCCCTCAACCGCTAAATTTATTTTGAACAAAAAATGCCTTCGGTTATGATGTAATGCTAATTCAAATCAATTCAGCAAAAAAAATAAAATAAAACTGTACGGCACCATAACTATTCATCGAAATTGGCATTTCAATCATGTCTTACTGCGAGTGGTAAGGCTTTAAATAAAATAAAAGCTAAAACTGCGGTATTATTGCCTGAAGATATACCACATATCATAGAAGTGTGTGCGCGTTCACAAGAAAAATAAATGTTTTTCTTCTTATTTCGGTTTTTCATTTTTGTGTCGAATATAAATATATATATATATTTATTGAAAGTTAAATAATTTTTAACCAAGTAATAAAACTTGGATTGTCATTGGAAGTCACATCGTAATTAAATGCCTGCTAGAAAACTGGCAAAAAAACAACAAGTTATATCATCTTTTAAGCGCTTTTTGGCAATTAATTTTTTAAAAAATATAAATAAATAAAAAAATTTTAAAGAGAAGAGAAAAAAGTTCAAATAGCCTTTAAAATTCAGTGGAATTATAAGGAAATCTTCCTCTCTCTCCGTTATTAAGAAATATTTAAACTAAAAGTTTTCAGTCACGACTATTGGTTATAAAAGTATTTACCCTAAGTTTAGTAATAGTTAACTTGTAAAAAACTTGAGGTCATAATAAAATACATAAATACTCGTCAGCCGCTTACAGTTAAAAACAGGTAAAAAAAGTTATCAGAAATTCCGAAAAATCAATTTTATTCATATACAATATTGGTTTAAAGATTTTTTTTTTGAAAATGCATATTCGTGTACAAATATTTACGTAAATACTAGAAGGATGTTTGCTGGTGAGACTTAATCATACATATTTTTTTGGAAAAATATAATCAAAATCTCATAAAAAGTTTTTTATTTCCATAATCTCATATAAAGTTTCGCAATATTATTTACAAATAACATTGTATTTTTTCAAAATTGAGTACTTATTAGAAAAACTATAATTAATAAAATTATTTAATTATTGTGTGTTTTGTAATTACTCGGTTGAATGCATAATTTGAAGACGGGTTCTGCTTTTTTTAATAACACAAATTATATCTTATTATTTAATATTTTAATAACTTTAATTTTTCCTTTAGATAAAATAATTACATCATTTATTTTAAATTATTTTCAAGTCATGTGTTTGTTTATAAATTGTTAATTTAATAAAATTTCATATTAAAAATAATTGGGAAATTCACATTTTTGTCAAATATATAGCATGATATTCATACATATTTGCATTTTAGTGTTTACTTTAAGATCAATACAGTATTTGGAAGATCATCGCCCTATTTAGAGTATTTTAAGTTTTACATGCAAATTTATGATCGATTTTTCTTCCAAAACAACTTAAATTAATTCAACAAAACATTACTTTAACCAACAAATAAGTTAATTAAGAAATTAGCCGAAATATCTTTTTATAATGTAATTTATTTTCTAATTATATTTTATTATTTTTTCTTCGAAAACATTTTAGCCGATGAAATAGACGTAAGCCATAGCGAAGTTTTACTTATTTATTACTTACGCTAATTACCCGTTGCGTAAAAATAAATGAATCTCAAAATATATCATTAAATTTATAATAAGAAAAAAATTTAAATTATATAAAGCTGTTAATGTCGGATAATATATTGAATATTCATCAATATTATTAATATGATTTTAACAAGTATTACAATTATTAGGTTAATAAAGACATTCCACCAGAAAGAATAAAAAATACATCAACAAATTGGATGTGCTTAACAGAAATAATTAAATGTTCAAAAAAATAAATTTTTATTTATGCATATTTGGTGCGTTTATGTGTTTACGGCCGCAAAAACTTGCGAAAATAAAATTCCTTTACTGCAGAAAAAATGAAAAACTATTTATAGTTAATTACACGGTTTTCTAGATATAAGGGGTTAATATAATTTTAATTAAAGGGTTTCAAGTTTTAGTTAATAACACTGATCGGACGGAGAAAATTTCAAACACGGTAACTCTCTCTCTCTCTCTCTCTCTCTCTTTCTCTCTCTCTCTCTCTCTCTCTCTCTCTCGCGTTGTGCAAGAGTAGTTTTAATGATGAACGCAGGTGTTGAACATTTCGTTAAACTTAAATGTAGTCTACAATCACTCTCACTGTGCACAACCCTTTTTTCTCATATCATGCTATATATACATAATGAATTATTGAAAAAAAACAGGAGAAAACGCGCTGAGAAACTGTTACTGTGATAAACTAAACCTTTGCACACAGCGACTCACACTCGGTTTTTGCTTTGAGTGAGCGAACACTTCAAGCAAGAATAACTCTTAAGTGCAATTTCATGCAAGATTTGATTAGGATATCGTTAGATAATAATAAAGGCCATCATTTTTTTAAACTATAGAAGAGAGATAGCAGCGCATTGTTTTGCTGATGAAAATACTTTTAAATGCTTTAATAAAATTCACCGAAACTTATCTGAGATATTCGTTTTGTTGGTGAGAAAGAATATCAAACCAGTATCTCATCTTTAATGTCGCGTTACAATTATATCTTTCTTAAAGTTAAAAATATATAATAACTCATAATAAGAGGGAGAGAGAGAGAAAGAGAGAAAAACAAGAAAGAGAATACAAGAAAAAAAGAGAGAGACCTTTGGATTGGCATATTATTAGAATGTGCTCTGTATTTAGATTGAAAGAGTGTTTCGGCAGACAGCAGGGCTACACAAAGCAATCATCATTAATATGTGACATCAAAATATTGTATATACATATTACCATAAACGATATTCAGCGCTTTAAAGTAAAGTTTTTGAAACGAAGTAAAAACAAAATTTTCATTCGCTCTGCATTACTAAAATACAGAGTACAGAGTATTTCTGGTTATGCATAACTTAATGCAAGTCGCTTAAAATATAATACTCTCTAAATATATATATAAGCTTATATACTGTACAGTATATGATATATAACGCTGCGAAAAAAGATGGAAAAATTGTTGCATGACTACAATCTCTTCAATGACTGGCGGGCATATTAAAGAAGAAAAAGGTAAAGAGATTGAAAGTAGGAGATGAGAGAGAGAGAGAGAGAGAGAGAGAGAGAGACCTGACGCGCCCAACAAAATGCCAAACTAATGCACATTTCTTCGCTGTAATCAA
Organism: Phthiracarus laevigatus; assembly: GCA_034700185.1. NCBI lineage: Eukaryota > Metazoa > Arthropoda > Arachnida > Sarcoptiformes > Phthiracaridae > Phthiracarus > Phthiracarus laevigatus. Next base: position 82,614 of record JAQIXJ010000001.1, on the reverse strand, counting down.
GTTAAGCGAAGAAAAAAGTTGTTGGGAACTTCAAAAATTTTTCGTTCCCTACTATCCAACAATTTTTTGTCTATGTTTAAAAATTTCGAGCTACAGCTACACCGCATGGCTGCACCTGGTTTTTCTGGCCATGCCATGTCACTAAAGCACACATAACTTATCTTTTTAGTTTTTAGCAGAAAAAATATGTTTTCCTATCCACAATTTTGCGGTCGAAATAAAAACTAGTCTTTTTGATGCACCTGTCAAGTCAAGTGCTTTTGACTAACAGTTACTCTTGTAATATCAGTGCACAGCCAAACGACATGTTATCAGCGAAATAGAGAGAACCAGAACGCGAGAAATGGCAAAGAGGCCTAAACTACAATTTAAACGCATATATCTGTACGCGAAGAAAGAAAAATATTGGCGTCAATATATATGATCAATAATGCGGTTATTAAAATAGCCCTAAACTTACGAGCAGAGAACATAACATAAGTTATAAAAGGCAGTCTCTCTCTCGCAGTCACTGTGTTAGTTACAAACACATACACATACACACACATATATAACTTATAGCTGCTTATATAAAGTAGTTGTGCCGGCATTACAATCAATAAATATTAGGGCTTAAGCATTGCCAAATGTGATCCCTTTTTTGCAGTCTATTTGTAACATCTGCTAACATAATCATTGGTAAAAAAAGGTAGAGCTAAAAGTGTGGTTAATATCAGTTAATGATAGATACACCATCAGAACATACCTTTTAGTGGTAGTAGTAGTAGTAGTAGTGAGCGAGGAAAAAAGAAATATCAAGTAATAAACGGCTCTTGAGAGAGAAATAGATTAGGAGTTAGAGAAACGCATATAACTTATATCCAACGGTAGTAAAGCGCACACAAACCACACAACCGATGGCGAGAAAAAACCAGCAACAAGTATAGAGCTAAATATATATATATATTTCGTTTTCTGCCACTCGTTCGTGTGCACCGAAAAAAAACCATATACTATTTTTAATAAAAGTATGCGTACTATTTTCTAGTCAATATTATCAGTTAACGTTAACATAGCAGCCATTTTTGACTAATTACACGCACAGTTTTTTAATAATAATAATTGTTAATAAAAGTTGACGTTAGCATAATAAGATTAAAATAACACACCTTTTCAGATAATAATTTCGTATCACAGCATTTTACAAAACCGAATGATTATTGTTGTGGACACGAGAGAATCAACGGTCATTTGAAAGCTAGTGTTAGCATTAGTCAGTGAGTTAGTGAGTCCATGCAGCGATGCATCCGACGACTGCTGCTGTTTGTCGATGAACAGAGCCGTTCAGAGGGTGTGTAAAGCTCGTACCCGTTATGTATGCAAAACCATAGTTCTGCCGATGCGACAACATTAGCAATTGAAATGAAGATGTGGTGGAGCTCTTGGGAATGAGTTTTAGCTCTAACCACGATATCGCCGCATGCAATCGTCCCACACTACCGATTAATATTTTATAACGCGTGCCAGAGATGCCTAACAGAAATTTTAACACCACTAAGTGTATGAGCGACATATTATATGCAGTTAGAAAGCAGACAAAAAACTAAAAAGAGAGAAAAGCTCAGTAAAGAAAAGAAAAAAGAGAGAGAAAAATTCAAGTAAAATTCAAAACAATATAATGTTAAGGCAATGGATCCGTAGGCAAAGTACTGGCCGTGCAGCGCATATTAACGCGTTATCAATGGCGCAACATCTTGAATACTGACATTTCACTTGTGCTATAAATACTTAGGTGTATTAGCGAGCGGTCAACGAAAACGAAAAATAACCATTTCTTATTCAGCACAAGTACAATTCGCCGAATGTACCAGTAAAAAAGAATCCAATTTTTATTCACAGTGCACACCATAACCACCACTATATGGCCAGCTATACCGTACAAAGAATAATAACATTCACATACTCTCCTGAATGTATAAAACTTTCTCTGTACATAAGTCATTACTCTCATCTCTCTCTCTCTCTCTCTCTCTCTCTCTCTCTCTCTCTCCGTTTTCTTTTAAAAAAGAGGCGGCGCTTAAAAGAATTAGATGGTTAAGAGACCAATATTTCAGTAACTATTGGAATAGAATGGGGCATTAAATACTGGTGATCGTGTGATTGTCACATCCAGGCATTTGAATCGTCATTTATTGTATACTGGGATTCGCAGCAGTTACAAATGTTTAGAGTTTAGACTGGTTATAATCATATCGAGAGTTTATTTTATTTTTTTTAAATAATAAATAAGCTGATAGCGTTTTGGACTGACAATAAATGCGGCGTATATGCCATGCAAACTAACGGAGAGAAAATAAATAATAGTAAGTATGAATAAAATATGAATAATAAATAATAGTTAAAAAACAAGAATAAATAAATCACAGCTTAATTGATTAGTTTGAGCTTTAAAGGAGAGAGAGAGAGAGAGAGAGAGAGAGAGAGAGAGAGAGAGAGAGAGAGAGAGAGAGAAATCCACAACACAAACAACACACACACACACACACATACTTATATTTATATACATTATTTTTCTCCGCTGTATTTAAAGAAGTTGTAATTCGCTCGAAAAAGCAAATTAAAAAACATTTTTCGATCGGCGTTTGCACACAAACACACAGAAGAGAGGAGAAGAGAGAGATAGAGAAAAACAAGAAAATTGATTCGAGAAAAGCGCATGTTTGCCAATGGTATAGCATTAGTATTAGTATTATGCTAAACAGTTTTCACCAATCAATAGTGATGTAAGAGTTAGAGCCCTGTTTTCCACTGGTAATCATTTTGAATTGTGTTCATAACCAATGGTAAATTAATTCATAACTGAACCGTCTTTACACACTCCTCCCTCGCTATCAAAAAAATTAAACAAACTCAAACCTCAAAATACCTAACAAAAAAAATTAACGCCAAACAACAGTAACTGTTTTGTCTCGTTTTATTATCAATGCGAACTGTATATATCATTTTTGTTTATCCTCTCTACGCATCAAATAAAATTAATTGTGTAAGATATTCAAGTAGTATTGTATTCAATCGTAAAATTTTTCTTAAAAATACAGTTAAGAGAGTTAAACAAAAGTTTTGAAAAAATAGAAATAAAAATGACACTCATTTATACCATTTATCATTTAATTATTTGTTTTTAAATTAACTATCAATAAACAACTTATATATAATATACTTCGTGTTATGTGTGTGTGTATTTACGTTTAAGTTATTATTAATGATATGAAAAAATACTTATATTAATACTCACATTATATCGTTAAACACATATAAGTTATTATGGTATTGACTGACACGCGTATTATACGTGAAGAAATGCGTTTTGTAGTGCGCACCGTAACGCTAAACAGCCATAGCTAACTCAATGCAGTCAGCGTTAGGAAAAATGAAAATTTTTTCCATTTATTATTTTATAATACCCAGAGACAACACAAAAAAATAACTGAAACACGTTTAAGTACCAATACATATTAGATGTCAATTTTTGCGCATACAATTCGGGCTTATATTTACATCAACGAAGACTAAGTGAATCGGATAATGAGTTACTGACACGCGATAACACATAATAAGAGAGTATCGCATTGGATTCCTTTTTTTATGTGTGACTGTTATGTGTCTTTCCAATAATATTTATTAATATATAGCTATAAATTCGTTCGTATATATATATATATATATATATGTTAGATCTTGGACCGTATTTTTTCAATACATAATTGTATTCGAAAACTTGTTTTCCCATTATCATTATTATTATTAAGAGTATTTCTTTTTATTTTTATATCTAATACTTGTAGTTTTTTTCTTGTATCGCCCCTTTTTCTTGTTGCGTTGCGCTGTTCAACACTTAATGTCCGCTTTCATTATTAATACATAATATATTTATTTAATGATTATTATCATTTGAGTTTTATTAAAATTTATACCGAGCGAGAGTTTTTTCTTATTTATTTTTTTTTAAAAAGATTTTTGTTTGTTTCGTATTTTTTCTAGATTCTAATAAAAGTCAAGTTTGATATCATATAAAAATCGCGCATAAAATATTCGCTATAAACATTAAAAAAAACCAGTGTACGTATTTATTTGAGGCACGTCTCGCATAGAGGGAGTTAGTGACGACTACAACCAGCTAAACGCCTTGTGTTTCACTATTTTATGCTAATACGCCATAACACTGGAATAATTGATTTCAAAAAAAAGTTGGCAGCGAAGAAAGAAAAAGTATTTTCGCTCTTATCGATGATACTTAAAGTGCGATTATATTTTTATCTCTTAATCTAATTAATTGATTGATTGATACAATAAATAATATTTAAAAACTTTTAGTGGAATTGGGGTTTCCATTGAAATGGTAGTTAAACTTAATTCGAAATTATAGTGAATTTTTTTTGGTAATTTCTTTTCGATTCTTTTTTGAATGATCAGGAAACTAATTAATAGATGATAAATGAAGTGTTTTTTGAAAATTAAAACGAAACTTTTCCAATAAAAAAATTTGATAGGTTTATTCATGAATATTTTTTGTTGTTTTTCATGGTTTTCCAATAAATAGTTTAATACAAGTTCAATAAATAATTTAAATACATGGTTCAAGTAACAAAAAATAAATAAAAATAAATCTGTGTGTGTGAGTATATGTACAAAGAAAAAGAAAATCAAAATAACTTTCGAGTTGCAAAAAAGAGGTAATAATTTAGCGGAAAATTAGTGCAAAAATTCACGCTAATTTTTTTACGATTAACATAAATAATAATCAATTTAAAAGACATTATACCAAACATTTTTCTGTACACCGAAAAAAATTCTAGCTATTATTTTTTTATTAGCTAATAGTTTTTAAGTGTTTTAAGTTTCGCTATTAATAAATAATAACCGATTTAGAGGGCGTTTAACAAACCTAAGAGAGAAAAGTTTTATGTGTTTTTAAGAAATCATAACAACAATTGAGAAAACAGTTGCGAATATCTGTATCTCTGTGTGTATGTGTGTGTGTGTGTGTGTGGTAACCCAATAAAATTATTGTTTTATAGCCAATAATATTCGTCACGAGTGCCATAATAGCGCTTTCAATCATTTGGTTTTTAGTGTGCATTTGTTTCCAGTGAGTGTACTAATAATACATAACATATGGCAATGGTTTGTGCGATATTTCGCTATAAATTACACGCAATTTTGCTCCGGAAAAAGCAACCTCTCCTTAAAAATATTGTTTTTAACCGTCAAATATTTTACTGTTTAGCATTTTTACGTGACGTGTGTGTGCACTAGCATTAGAGAACCAACAAGAATGACACACGAACTTTCTCTAATTATTTTTGTTTTGATTATAAATTTTGTAGAAATTTTTCACTGCTTTAAAAGTTTTCAAAGAAGAGTTGAGAGCGTTTTTTTGCTTAGGGTTTCTGATGTGAAGAGGCATAGTGCGAGAGAAAAAAATATCTGCGAATTTATACGCCAACGTAAATTATTTTATGAATTTTTTTACTACCAGTAAAAGTAGTTTTGTTGAGATAAAAAAAATTTTTATAAAGTAATGTCTTCTAAAATGCATTTCAATATTATACACACAGAGCATACACGGAGATATACAAATGGTAAAGTTTATATGCTTTAAAGTTTATTATTCAAACCATTAAAAAGATTTTTGTTTTGTTTTGCCACTTTTGAGAAAACTATGCGTTTTGATGCTTATGAACATATTTCACTCACTATTTTGCTTACTTTTTCTTCTCTCTTCGTCTTCATCAACATCTGAACTTTATTTTCTTGCCATCTCTTCTTATTTTTCTACATTTAATACAAAAACCTATCCTTTAAAATGTTTTAATATAGAATAGTTTGTTCAACTTTCATATAAGATTTCGTATGAAAACTCTCTTTTATAGAATATATATATAACTTTATAATATTATATACACAGTAAATTACTGTAAAGTTAGCTTTCGTTGGGCGATCAATAAGTTGCAAATATATTATCTCATCTACTTTATATGTAGACAATTTCAACTCCTTCTCAGTACCAAAAGTGCATTACACAAAACATTATCTGCTATTGCTATAGTGAGAGCGAGTGAGTGCGAGAGAGAGAAATTTATTTCTCAAGCCTGCAGTCACGTACTAAAACTTCATCGTTCGTTTCCCCAGTTTTCATTCGGGGCTTTAATGCTGTTTCGTATGATGGAAAACGCAAAAACCTCTCATTCTCTCTCTCTCTCTCTCTCTCTCTCTCTCTCTCTCTCTCTCTCTCTCTCTCGCTTACTCACTCGCTCTCTATCTCTCCGTCTTTCGCTGCTTTATTTTGGTTAAAGTTAAAACCATAAAATAAATCGATGCAAATTAAGAGCCGAATATTTGATATGAAAAAGGAAGAAGAAAGAGGAGAATGGGAAAAATAACCAAAGGAGTTAGTTTGTTAAAATTGAGTGAGAGAACGAGAGGAAAGAGGGAATAAAGCAAATAAGTTTTATTTAACAAAAAAAACTAAGTATTGAAACGTATAGCTCAACCCGAACGAACGCACGCATATATCAAACTCAATATTTTGTTACCAAATACGTGATACAGCGATGCTGTCAGCGAACTCACAATTTATCATTACTACTGCAGATAACCGATTCTATCAACAGATCCATGCAATTAAATGAAACACAATCGCACAAAACCTCCATCGAAATGAACAAAAATTATTATAAAAAAGAGGAGAGAGGGTTGTGATCATGACGACTATTTTTTGCTATGTCTCGTACGCTAGCAATGCGGACACAGGTGGCAGAAAAAGTTTTATTAAGCTTCTTTCTCTCTCTCCGAAATCTATTTCGAAATAGCAATTCAAAGTAAAGGATTTGATGAAATAAATAAGTTAACAGTAGTCTTATAATAGAGGAGCGCTACAACTCTACGCATTGTCAACCAATTTTGATACCCTTTTTTAAATAAATATAAATATCGCTAGCATTTTATGTAAATTGCATATAAATTTTCGAAACTATCGTGTAGTATTTTTTTTTTGTTGTATTATCGCTATTGTGAATGGTTCGAGTCTTTTCATCCGCACTTATATCAGCATAAAAAAAATGGGACACAAGCCTTATATTTATCATTGTGAAAAATAGCGAGTTTCTGGCTGTGATTAACGCTTTAAATATAAAACATAATTACCATATCTTTGTTGTTATATGACCTTATAGTTTGGACACATTGAGTGATGCGGCGGTTGACTCTCTGGTCATTAAATGATATTATGTGAAAAACAATGCCCATAGAGATTATGGTAATTTAGAGGTGGAGCAGACATACGCATAACTGCTATATGGATGGTTGAATACTTCAAAGCCCTCAATGACTAGTTTGTAGCGCTGTAACAACAAACAACATACACACACAAAAAAATAGTACGCGTTACCCCTAAAAGTACTGGCACTCGCTTTGCTAACAATAAAAATGCTTGCGACTTATGATTTACGTTCAATATTGAAAATGGCTTTAGCATAATGAGACTACTGATGTTTGCATCATTCATCAAAAAAATCTAGTGGTGTATTATGAAACGAGTAGAGATAGAGAGAGAAAAAATCGTTTCACAAATAAAACAAAAGCCATACACAACTATATCGAAAAAGCTTAGTTCCTGTCGTTTATTAATCGTTTGCCATAATACTCTGTTCGGCATTAAACCGAAACTGGCTCGTCTTCCTGTAATTGGCGCTCGAGATCCGCGCAAAATTAATTAGAGTCAAATAAACTAGTAATCAGTGAAGGAGATCATCAGTCAGTTCATAATAAACCCCGAAAAAGGGCAACATTTAAATTACAGTTTCAACTATATAGTGGAACTTTACTATCTGTATATAAAATTGAGTTATACCTGATTTATCAAACATTAAAACTTTTTACAGTCATTCCAACTTTTCATTTGGAGCTATAAAAATTGATTGCTTGGACCGCTAACTCTTTTAATGGCAATATAAGCACAATTAACTCACAGAAATAAATAGTTGGTGTGTTGTGTGTGTGTGTGTCTTTGCGTTTTGTGTTTCTTCAGTTACTCTATTTGGTTCAGAGTAATACTAAATTTTAACGATTGACAGTTTCTATATATCAAAAAAGCACTCCTAAAATAAGACCTCAATTGGAAATATATATAATTTCTGAGTGACTGTTATTGTGAGAAACATTACGGCACAATAGTGACTGAAAACTATCCAATAAAAGAACTTTAAGAACTATTGCCAATAGAGTGGCATTTTTTAGATACGAGCTTAATCTTTTTACTTTACTTAAATTTTTTATTCATTTGGTTTTAGAACCCCTGAACTTAAACGATAAGAGCGAAAGATTGCAATCACAATAATTAACAATATTATTGTGTGTATAATATTTATTTTTTCTTTAAACCGAAGAGTAAATAAATAACGCGAGAGAGAGAGAGAGAGAGAGAGAGAGAGAGAGAGAGAAAGAGAGAGAGGTTTTTATTCTGATATCTTAATTAATGATAGAATAATTTATAAGATAATAGAATAAATTATAATTAATAATTTGTCAGTTTGTTCAACAAAACAAATGGTTTTTTAAAGGAAAAAATAAAATAAGACAAAATAAAATAACTTTATTTTCTCAGTAAATCTACAAATAATTTTCAATTCCGAACGCTTAAAAATAATTTTTTGTTCAAAATGCTTACTTTTGAGGCTAAACCTGTTTTTAATATAAATTTCTATGAATGAATTTTTTTCAAGGAAGAGAAAGAGAAAAAATAAAAACATTATTAAAACGAGCGAAAAATATATAGTAAGTTAGGGGAGAAGAGAGAGAAGAAATTGTGAATAAATTATATGTAAAATTTGTAAACTAAATGCACAACTCGTTTGCCGAGAATGCGAATAAATAAATGGCTAAAAAAGTTTTTCTTCTTCTTTTCTCTCTTTTCTTTTTAACTTTATATATAATTGAAGCCTTTTGTGACAAGAGATGGTGAGACAAATAATATTTATAAGTTATATTTATTCATATATTCCGCCGATTATGTATAATGCAAAAGGAAATAGACTGCAACTTCTTTTTAAATAAGGATGGATATATAAACTGTCAAATTAATGGGTAAACCTAAATGTTTAGCGTTCGCCAGCGTTAGCACTTAATGTTTGGTTTTGGTAGAAGCTATTCATTTCGTAAATTTTTAAGCGCAATATACATACACACACATGCATATAAAAGTACTACTCTCTCACTCTCTATCTTGCTCTCGCTTTAAAGTACAGTGTATATGCACTGTAAAATTATAGCGTATAGTTAATCATTTAAATCTACTACCACTTAGTTCGCGAAGTTTCGAAAAATTGGCAAAAACTGTCAGCTGTTGAAAATAACAGATTACACAAAATGACCACTTATGGTGCCTTATATACGCCAAAATCATGTGTACCGAAAGGGGAAGTGTAATTTCGCCTTTACTCTACTGTACAGCTATTAAAGAACATTAGGCGTACACGAGAACATAACACTTATTTTTGCAACAGTTGGGACAAAAATTGTCTTCAAAATTCCAACACGTGTTGGATAATTAAGTGACTCATTTAGACGTTACAAAAATAAGCCATATTGTATAATATTGTTTGCTTTTTTTCTTATCAATGCTAGCATAAAATAAAATTAAAATATTTAGATTAAAAGAATTGTTTAAGTTTTGTTAATTTTTTTGTTGTTGTTATTGATGTTAAGTCTAGTGTTGTTTAGTTGCATGACTGGCAAACTTAGCTCTTGATATTTGCCTTTAATTAGGGCGGCATAAGATGAAGTGCCTTCGCATTTCAGAATATATCATCTCATTAATCACAGAAATTGAGAGAGAAAATGAAGGCGAGAGAGAGAGAGAGAGAGAGAGAGAGAGAGAGAGAGAGAGAGATCACTGAAGCAAAGAGGAGACACTTTATTTAATGATTGTTAGCTAACTTAGTAGTGAAGTGATTCTTTAATATATGTTAGTTACCTACAGATTTTCACTATTACTACAACTACTACTATACTACTACTACTGCTACTATTTTCCTATCATACACATCAACATCCGGCGAAAGCCTAATTTTTTCTGTATTTAATAATTTTAATTTCTCTCATAGTTTTGTCTAAGCTCAACAGCACAACGACTTGGGGCGATGTGACAGGAGGTGTGTATTTGTGCCTTCACTAATTGAACAGACCTGAGCGTATAAAATAAAACTTTTACCTTTCATGGATGAGATCCCCGGAAGTTGTATTCATGTTTTAGTGCAGAGGCTATTAAAAAAAACTAAAATAAAACCCGCATATTTTTGGCTGCGAAGCCAAATGGCAGGTGAGGCAAACTAGTCCGGCATATGAATGACTCGGCTCAGCTCAACAGATACCAATACTTTGTTTGGCGTACCAATAAATTGTTTGTTTGCGCTTCGGTCTCTCTTACTCTCTCGCTCTCTCGTCGACTCTGGACTTTAAACATGTATCTAATGGTTTAATTTTTCTAAACATTAGATCTAACAGTCTTATAATTTATAATAACAGCTGCGTTTCAATGAGATGTTATGTATTCGTTGTCTGCAAACAAAAAGTTTTTTCCAAATTGAATCATAGTGTGTATAATTGTATATATCATTGGCTAATGGGAACAATAAATTTATACTGCCATTAACTTGAAATTTTATTATTTTTATGCGATCGTATCTTCGAGTAGTTTTGTCGAGTAAAATTGCAGAGAAAAAATTTATGTGTCACAAAGTACTCAATAAATGAGTAATTAATTGAAAAATATTATTAAATAAAACCAAAATAAAAATTAATGGAAAAATTATAGATTAATAAATAAATTAAAAGCGATATCAACAAAATTATTCAAAACAAAAATAATAAAAAAATTAATTTTTCAAAAAAAATTTTTTGCCCTAAAAATATAAAGATCGAGCGAAAAATTTCGAGAATTTGATGCCATTTTGATTTGATTAAAATGTCTTAACTACGAAACCGATTATCGTTTTTTTCCAGTGAATTCCAACAGCGATCAGATAAAAAGCCAGCGAAAAGAAACTAACCCTCAAGACTTTGACACTTAATAACTCAAGAATTTTTCCTTTTGCCTATAAATATGAACTTTTAACCTTTTCTCATATCCTGTATAATTACATCTCACTAAAAGATATTTAATTAGAAGTAATTTATAATAACTTTTCAGCGATTTTTTTAATATAAAAATTTTTTGCATAACAAATGCGTACAGTATATAATATTTAAGTCAAACAACTAATTAGAGACTTCTTTCGGTGAAAAATTTGCTTACATTTATACAATTTCCCAAAAAACGCTTTTTGCTTTGAAAGTAAAATTAAATTTTCGCCGAGAATAAAAAATTACGTTTCAAAATCATGCGAAAAAACCGGTAAACTAATAAATTATACAAAAAAACTAAATATATAATGCAAGAGGTCATATTTCAGATATTAATCATAACAAAATTATCGGTAAAAAGATACGCACATTTGTATCATACTATCGTACAGTGAAACCTTTTTTTAATTTTTATTTATTTATATTTATTTTTTTTGACTCTATTTTACGTAGTTGTGTGTGTTTTGAATTTGTGTTAATCGATTTATAACAGATACTGGCGCTCACATACGCACATACATACACTTACTCGCAAACGGGTAATAAAAATGTCCCTTTAACTGTAACATTGTTTTATTGTGCATTTGGACCTAAAGTTTTTTATCCAGTTGTTTTATTGGAGGCTAAAGAATGCTCCTAAACATTTTAAAATAACAAATTATGCTATTAAAAAATTTGTTTCTTTTATCTTTGAGCGTTTTCGTACTCAGCTTAATAAAAAAATTTAAAAAAACTAATTAACTCTTAAATCTTAAATAACTGGTAATTACGAGTACCACACATAGCGAAAGAATACGTCGCCAAATTCGAAAAAACTTCTTTAATGTTAAAAACAAAAATGAAGAAACATTTGTCGAAAAAAGAAACTTTTGTATACTGTGCATACAGTATACCAAACATAATAGTAATAATGACGCTATCAATTGCGTGAAACGTTGAAATGGTTGCGCTGACTTGTTGTTTCATTTACGTATAATTTAATATATGTCGGTCAACAATATGGTCAATATTTGCCATCAGTTAACGGCACCAGAAATTTATTCAGAAATTTGATGCAATTCATATACATATACACAATATATTTTTTTTTGTTTATTATTATACAGTATACTATACTGTATACGGTGGCACACAACAAACTGCACACAAAAGACAGCAAACTGTAAATAAAGACAAAACAGGTTGTACTGTCACGTATAAAACCGGAGATGAAGTCAGTACCTGGACTGACAGCAACAATTTTTTTCTCTGCTGCATGCAGATTATGTAACATATATCAGCAAATCGATTGAATCACTTATTTGCAGAGTCATACTGGAAAAAAAAAATTTTTAGGAAAAATATTTATGTGTGGGGAATGGAAGAAGAAAAGGGGCCACAGATTCCAAGAGGAATAAAAAAAGCGGTGTTGCAATACTTGTTGTTTCTAACGTTTATAATATTGGTTATGATTCGTCCGAAACCCGACGTTTGATCCGACAGTGAAGGGAAAAGCATTTATTGTTTTGTTTCTTTGTTTGTTGTTTTTTACTCCCAAATTTGGAGAAATTATGGATTAAATGCACGTATGCGATGGTTCAAATCAATTTTTTGCTATTTTGTTATTTTTGTTTTTTTTCCTCCCGAAAAATATGTTTGTTGAGATTATTGATTGAAAAAAATCCTATCCTAAATATAAAGCAAAAAAATTAGAAGAAAAAGAGTTTAGAAAAACAATAAAACCGATATAAATCAATTCGTTCACCAGAATAGACAGCTCACATTTTTTAAATAGACAGTTAAGCAAAAAAAGTATATGCGCTGCATATAACAGGTCTGTTAGAGAGTGAAATGAAATAATATACTGTATTAAAATTAAGAAAAGAGAAAGAGAAATGCAAAGATTAAAAAAAATTAAGAAAAATTTGCAAACGTGAGCAATAAATACTTGGGGATCGCTTTTGTACGCAACAAACATTGCATTAACAGCTGTCGGTCGAGTTCACACAAATTGGAGTGTTTCGTGTTCAAAGAGTTAACGCTCACTGCAAACATAATTGCCTGCACGCACTGTAATCATATACACTTTTTTTATTTCTAATAATAAATAATATAATAATATTAAATTCAAAAATTAGCGACAATACCTATAGTTAATGAAGAGTTTCACATTAGAATTATAAAACTAAACTGAAATGTGTTGTACGTATTTCGATGTACTGTAAAGAGTAGTCAGTGGAAAACATTTTTCTAAAACGTTTAACTAAAAAATTTAGTTTTTATTGCTCTTATTATTGTTATTAAAGAAAAACAAATGAAAATAAAAGATTAGTCTCTGGAATTGAGATCAACAACATTCGCTAACATTCTCTCTATATATATGTTTCGTTTATATATGGATCCCTAACGTAAAACTGGAGTACAACCACCGACAGCACAGCAGACGTGAAAAATTATAGCGTCAGAAAAATTTGTATAAAATATGCATATCTAATACATCACAGCCAACGATAGCAGACATTATATAACGCGCGCACAGAAAGTGTTATAAATATACCACTAATAAAAGATACTTATTATTCACTATCTTCTTGTTTTGCTACAGTAAATGCCAGACTTCCTCATTTTCTAGGCTCTGGTTTTATACATCAGAATTGCAAATGAATGGCAAAACAAAAATATGCTGATTACCAATTTGTAATTTAAATTATCTTTAAATTAGGTGAAGGTCAATGATAATTGAATTTACATTACCATAAATTGACTTAAATATTAGACACACACACACACATAGAGAGAACGAGTGCAATATTCTCATCGGTGTATGTAAAGTTATAAATATATACGGTATATGTAAAGTTATATTTGCATTATATAAACATTGGGCATTACTTTAGTTAACGCGATGCAGCGCAGCACACAAAAAAACGATGAGACATCTGATCTAAACTGAGATCTGCGACAACTTCCGAATAACAATTAGAGACGCAGAAGAGCGGAATTTCTAATTAAAATTCGGGATCGCTTTTAAATCTATATTATATATTATATTCTGGTTTTTGGTATCATAAAAATGATTTTGTTAAAGTTTTTTTTATCTCTCTTTACAACGTTATATACGCTTTTTATCGAATAGAATGCGTTTTTATTGGATTTGCGTGTTTTGTTGTTAAAGTTATAATACATATATAAGAGAGAGACACGCAATGCGTTATTTAGTTATTAATTTTGATAAAAACTACTGGCTGTTAAAACTATTCCAATTTCATATCAGATATACAGCGCGTTTTTATTTCAATAATTCCACAAAACGATGAGTTCGCGAACACACGAAGTTCGTTCAACGATTTGAATATGTGCGTCCGTCAGTAAGTAAGTGAATCGTTTTATTTAACAATGTTTTATTTTACTCTCAATCTAATGAAAACAACAACAACAACAACTAATATAATAATTAATTATTTATATGCGATATAATTTTATAATTTATGTGCATTAAGATCAGATAAAAGAAGTTGTTAAATATAAATTTTAATCTATACATAAATTGGCCGTAAATCTAACTTAAATTAAAATTATTCAAGAATATTCTTAATGACGCTAGAATTGGACTTATCGTAATAATGCATTTCTATCAATAATTTTATAATAAGAGTTTTTTTTAAATCTCTCTCTCTCTCTCTCTCTCCCTCTCTCATTCGTTCACTCACTCACGCGTCATATCGGTTCATGCAAACACTTTGATATAATAAATTATAACTAGCGTTGTGGAGAGTCTCTGCTGGAGGCGGACAATAAAATCAAAAAAGCAGAAAAAACATGAATTATAACGTATGGCACTATTCGTTTTTAACCAAAAAACTGGTTATTTTTTGGGCGTTACATTTTGATTATGGGTTCTTATAAATGTTTTGGCGCATAACACACTTAATACGTTTAATTTAAATAAATCGCAGGCTCAGTGAAGTCGTGAATCGCTGGCCATTCGTTACTGTGTTTCGATATGCTCATGACTTAAGTTACTTAAATAATTTTTCTTTTCCTAAAATAAAGACTTCGTTTATCAACTAAATAATTAATTATCCATTTTTTAAAAATTGTTTAATAAACTTTAAAAAATTTAACTCGACGTGAAAACTACTGCGCTATAAAGCAAGCATGAATTTTTAATTGACTTGTATACGTAACAATAAAAGTCCGGTAATTAATGATACAATTTTTTGTAATTAAAAAAAATAAATTTGAAACACATATGCGGAGATAAAGAATATAAATATGGGATATTTATTGTAGTTATGTGACTTTAAGGTTCAATCCCTACAGTCAACAACAATCAAATGATGGTTGAATTTGTCATATGCGTAAAGTAAAACAATATTTTTTTATATAAATTAATTAAAACATTAATTAGTTCAGTACCCGTAACATATATTTAAATGTTTCATGATTTATGACTTATTCTACAACTGTATATTCAATTAATGAATTTTAGTTTGTTATTACATTATCCGTTCCGTTTGTCTTCTATGAATATGTTATGCGGAAAATTATTATATTTACAGCAAAATTAATATATTTTCAAGTTTATAAAAAATTTTTCAATGGTAGAAGAAAATTTTGATCAAATAAATCTCAAGTGGACGATCAGACAGCGTTGTTAACGTACTAATTTTCGGTAGTTAAAAATGAGGCCCAGTTAATGAAATAAAAAGCTGCTTGCAGTTCAGATTGTTGGGGAGCGTTCTGAATCTTATCTTCCTTATTCAAATAAATAATCGAATATTGAAAACGTGAGGTTTATTTAAAAGTTTAAGTTCATGCCACACAAATTAGAAGAATGCTCGATCCTTACAGCCATGATTAGTTAACTACCCTACAAAATATAATGGTGTGCGAGGCAAGTAATTTAGTGGTAAAATACAGATATAGCGTATACTGCATATCATACAAATAATATCATAGTACATATTTAACTCATAGCGTTATTATTTCGTTTTTGTTAATCCCAAAAAAAATTTAAAAATCGTTTTTATTGTTTCGCAATGTAATTGATTACAGGCAAAACGAAATTTTTTAAGCACATATAAATTAGATTAAAGCCAAAAAATTTCTTTATATTTTACTTGGAAACACACCAAAACAATAACAACAAAACAAAACTATACATGAAAAATATCGTAATACGGTATTACTTTTTTCGCATTAACTTTAACTTTCTTTTAACAAAAGAATTAGCATAAACATACCCTATTTTACAGCATAAAACCCACTCATGTATAACTGGTAACACGAAAAAAAGGAAAAAGAGATTTTTTTAATTTTCCAACTGTTGTGTACGCTGAGAGACTGACTATACAGTAAGTTTTTTGGTGAAGACTCTCCTTTTTAAAAATGAATTGAAGTCAGAGAATATCTAAGGAAACAATAATTTTGTTAATTACTTGAACCATAACGTCACGTCTGCTAATTCTACTTAGTCTAGAATACATAGTTTGGCGCAAATTTAGTTATTTTCTCGAAATAAAGAGTTACACATAAATAAACGGCGTAACGAAAATTGGGCACAACTGTTGTCATTTTGGTACGAGATTTCGTAACATTGTAATATAGATCGCAAATTGAATATAAACTAATTTTTTTCTAGTGGGCTAACAATCTTATAAAATTTTTTGCAACTTTTAGCTTATCTTTTTTGTTATCTTTTAGTGTGCACATATAAGTCACACCTCAATGTTTTCCAATAAAATTTCCTTTTTTCCCGTTTATACAGTATACATGTCTCGCTCTCCATAAAATTACTGCATAAAGCTCTTTCTGCTGATAATAAAATTTCAGGTATAAAACCGTATTTTTTTAGTTTTGTGGCCCAAAAACAAAAAAAAAGAGTTTTTTTCTGGAAAATATTTTCGGTTTTAGTATTTTATAAAAAAAAATTTATTTTCTAAATGAATTGTGAATTTTAAATTTATTGAGTTTACCACGAAAATTAAATTTTAAACAGCGATGGCGACATAATAACTATGCAACAAACGATGCTATAACTCAACGGAATGTTTATTTAAAAGACTCTTCTTTGATTTAAAAGTCCTCATTTGATAAGTGAACTTTTAATTTATCTCCAATTTTTCAATACAAATTTATGGATTAATTTATGCGCCAAACTATTCCTGAATACTTAATTTGTATCAAGTTTGCGGGGAAAGAAAATTTTTTTTTTCGGTTTTGTTTTTGCTGCGCTTATAATTATTGTAAATATTTTGATACTGCGAATCAAAAGTTTTTGGAAGCATTAAAAAAATAACAAACAAGAATAATAATATATACACACACAAATATATAAAATATATATATATATATCGCTTTGATATTATACGGACGTACGAACGCTCTATGTTTTTAATTTTTTGTTGTTAAATGATAAAGAATGGCAATTTCGCTAAAATTTTGTCACGCACTGAAGAGCTTTTTTTTATTTTATTTGACTCGCAGAATACATACATTCTGAATACTAAAGGAGGAGTTATTTGGAAATTTATTAAATTAAACAACAAAAAGAAAATAAATATATATTTGTATATACGTATAATAAAGCCCTGATTTATGTAGTTTTAGCTGGTTTTTTTTGGTGAATAGAAAAATTTAAAACTAGAATTTATATATAATTTTACTTTTGCCTGTTATATCATCAATATAGCCATATCTTACTTAAGAATACGAATAAAATATTGCCATTCGTTCCGCAATATATTAATAATTTTTATTTTAAAATTTTAAAAGACATCAGTAATTTTATTCTTTTTTTAGTCAATTAAATGTCAAGAGAAAAAGATAGCAAACTTTTTTTAGAACCATTATCTGTATATAAAATACAGCTAAATATCTATCCAAATACGTTTATATTTGGGTTTCAACCAAAACAAAAATTTAGTTTTCAAAACGTTGAATAAAAATATCGCTTCTTATCTATAATATATGAAGCGATAACACATTGCATGACGTAATGTTGAGTCTTGTTTATTAACGTTATCAATAAATAAGAAAAAGTTATTGAGTTTTTTGTTTATAAATTTAGGCTCCATAGGGTATATAATGGCAGCACACTTTGGTTTTAATAAGTTTTTCACACCAACACACACAAGTTTTTCATTTTAGTAATTATGAATACACAGAAACGACGCCCCTTTTATCAACTTTTATTCAGTTAGTAATCACAATTTAAGTGATGAGTGTTAAACAACAATAAAAATGAAATACTCCTTCGTGTTTTTTAAAATTGCAAATCCAGTAAATTATGGGAAAATGGGTCATTATATTACCGTACGTATGCATAAATATGCGAAAAAAAGGAATAAACGTTTTAACGTACAAATATATAATATCGCAATATATTGAATTTCTAAATTCAAAAGTATTAGCTAATGAATTAATTATTTATTTCATTCATATCTGCGCTTTACTTATGGTTGGAGTTTACTGATTTTCGGTTTAAGCAACTTTTTTTTTGTTAATTCGTGAACCGTTGGGCGTTTGTGTAATTATATTGTTACCGTAACTAGAGTTTTGCCATTTATTATGATCGCCAAAAAAAATAATAAAAGATTAGGCAAACAAATTAAATTTTACTTGTTTTTTAGAGGAAAAAAACTAAACAACTCTCAAACAGACGACGCATACACACACACACACACACACACACACACACAATCAATTTAAAATTCAGTTCACATTCATGTAAATAATTAAATACCTCTTTTGAAGAATATTCAGGAATCTATGCGTCGCACGCATTAAACACTTTGGTATTTTATATGCCCACCAATATTTTTTTAACTACAGCTAAGAATATAAAAAACAATAATAAAGCTGAAGGTATAACACTTAAATAGCCGTAAAAATTGCTTATATAATTCAATTTACTATCCGATAAATTATAATTATTTTAATATAATAAAAGTTTAATGTAGTATAAAAAAATATTATTAACTCACCTGAAGAAGAGTATAAATATATATATATATAAAATTTTACACACAAACACTATACATATATTAAAACCGAGGCATAAAACAATTTAAGTATTTTTAATGGCAGAGAGCGCAGAGGAGCAGCAAAAATAAGAGAGAAATATAAAGTAATCTAAAACTCAAAACAAATATTGAAAAATTTTGAGATCAAAATTGTTGATATCCAAAATTTTTGTTATCTTTTTAATTTTACTTTTTTCTTATATATATATATTTTATTTCAGTTTGTGTGAGTGTGTGGATGTGTTTGCATGAAAAATAAAGTGAAAAGAAAAATAAGAAACTAAGACTAACTCTCAACTCTTGTCAATGATTTGTATCAGAGAGAAATTCACTTCCATTAAGAAAGACACGCAGGAATTTGTTTCCATTGATATTCTTGTCGCGATTTTTTGAATGGATTTTATTTTAGCAAAAAAAACCACTTTTAGCGAATTTTATATCATATGAAATAAAATTTCAAATTAAATTCAATATTTTTCTTCTTATTTTCTTCGAACGGAAAACTGAAGAAAATCGCAGTAAAAGAAGAAAAAACAAGCGAAAGATTGAACGTAATTATTATTATTGGTGCTGTTATTTTTGCGCAAATCTATATAAAATATCAATATGTGATTATAATCAGAAGGGCTATTAAATTAAAAACTAAAGCGGAGAGAGAGTTGATTACGGAATAACAGTATTTGCGCAGTTTTACGTAGTAGTAGTCACTAAATGCGCTTTAATAGCCATAACAGCACCAGTGCATGGCATTAAAAAAATTTTTATGATAGTTCCTATATTTTTATGGCCGTATATTATATTGATGTTAAACTTGTTTTAAATATATAATAATAATAATTTTTTGCGATGTATAATAAATTTTATATCCCCACCAGAAAAAAAAGAATTAACTATACTTACGTTTTAGAGACAACAAAAAATTCGGGTTACGTGCCGGTTATTGGCAGCGAGGAAACGATCGTTTTCCTCAAGCAAATACAAATTTTCCAAAAAAATAACAATTTTTTTAATGAAAGTCTAATTTTTATTAAACACAAAAAATTTCATTTTATTTAATTAAATTTCAAAAATAGGCCCCAACTGGGTCTTTAGGAAAAAGTTAACTGTTACACAATGCGGAGTATTATTTGGCTAAGATGTATGGTTGTGTGCGACAACGATTTAGTTGATTTACTAGTGAACCGCGAATTGCGTGTGCATTTGTTTTGGACCCTAAAGCATATGCGAGTCTCTGATATACCATAAATGCGATGTTAGTTCACTCTTCTCCAGTGTTATTGTGTATGTGATGCCTCTCTCCGCTGTTACCGAAATGAATGTGTTCTGAATGCTAAATATAATAGCGTGATGTCTACACATTTACTCCGTGTATGATATTATAACACTTCTAACGAACACCATAAACAAATGACGTTTCATATCATACCTTTGCAGTATTAACAGTCAACCAAAAAAAACGCTCGATTCTGAACCAATAACTTTTTTCCCAATCATTTAGCGTTTATGCTTTAATGTTTTTATTCTGGGTTTTAGTTTGTTTTTTTGTCCAATTCTGGATTAGTTTTATTCGTATTTTGTTTTGTTCGCGTAAACCTAATAACTTGACAATCGAGAGAAAAACATTGTCAATAAAAAAAATTATACTGGTTTTTGATTTTTCTGATCACGTCTTCGCTTTTATCATTTGGCGTTTAATTGAGCTTCCAGTGAATATATAGCGGTAGTGTTATTGAGATTAATTTTTTGACGTATGATTTGAAATTTCGATTAATCGCTTATTATAGCTTTATTTATAACCAATTTTTAATGTATCTATCCGTTAATGCACTATTTTGTTAATGGTTAAAAGAGTAGCTTTTACTATAGAGACAAATAGGCGGTTAACCAAAAAAACGTAAAACTATTGGCAGCAAAAGCAGTAAACCTAAAATAAACTTCTTATTATAAAAATTTTTTGTAGTTCAACTGAAACTATCCCTGAAAATGTAAATTTTCGAAGTGCTACAAAGATAGAAGAGAGATTGCACGATATCTTTGAAATCTTAAACTTTATTTTTCTTTTATAGATAGAGTCAATAAAACAAGTCTTTCAGTTCTCTCTCTCTCTCTCTCTCTCTCTCCACGCCGTCCTCTCTTCTCTTTTCCCTATTCTTAATTAATTAAATAGTGATAAAACTATTAGGAGAGGCAAAACTGTAAGTTACGTGTGCTTAATAAATTATATTAAGCTATGTTTCGAAGTCGTGATCTTCTCGTTAAAAATTATGGTCTGAAAAATTTTCCTTAAAAAAATCTTTTTTGTTATTAATAATTTTATTATTATTATTATAATTCGAAATCCTTTTATACAATTTACTTTTAGGGAAAACAAATAAAATTTACGTCTAGCTTGTAACAAATTGTTCTGCGATTTTATTTTAAAAAATTTTAAATCACACACAATTCGGGCCAAAAATAAATGTTCCCGAAATAATTAATGACTTTTGTTGCGCCATTAGCATAAAAAGCCAATTATTGTTAATACACTAAACAGATTTACCGAACAATTTTATTTGAAAAGCCAGACAAATATTTAACTTCTATATCCGAAACTGCGTTAATACTATTAATACAGAATAAGTCACATTTTCCCCGTAAATTTAGGCAAGTCTTTTATTGGGAAGTTTATTAAATCTGGAAACTATTTTTTCCTTAATAGAATAATCTGACATTTAAAACCAGTTTATCATTTTTTTAATAGTCTATACTCATTTTTTTACTTATTGTTGGTAAATATTTTCTTTTCGTAATAATTGATGCGAAAACTACAAAATCGACATTTGAGTAATGACTAGGAGAGATGCTTTGCTATTTTTTTTATCTGCTACCCCTCATATCAAAATGAAATGAAGTTATTTTCCCTTCAAATATATATATAAAGCTTCAACTCCAACGCTATAAACAAAGTTATAATAAATTAATAAACTATTAATAAATATTAATGAAATACTACCATAAGTTCTTTTTCCGTAGCAAAAAAAACTATAAATATATACTTCTAGCGTTTATATTATAAATTGATATTAAAATTTTATGCATTTCATGGTAGTAAACAAAAATTTGTCTCAAGCCTCTCATAATTCTTATAATTTAAAATTTACTTAGCATTTCGTTTATTTGTTTTTCTTTATTATTATTATTATTATTGCCATATAGTGCAACATAATTTTTTGAATTTTTTTCTTCTATTTTCAACGTTATATAAATTTGTCACATTTGACATCTATTTAAAAAACATACTGGTTATTTTTTTGTGCTGTTTTGTTTCTTATTTTTCATTTTCTGTATTATACTGTGCATAGTATTTCTGTTAAGCGAAACTTATAGCAAAAACGAGAATATTTAAATAAATTTTTTCTACGGTAGTGTATCAAAAAATATTAGAGTCATTTATTAATGCTTCAAAGAAATACGGAAAAGTTAATATTAAAGCAGTGATATCAGGTCTCCGCTAATCTCTCTCTCTCTCTCTCTCTCTCTCTCTCTCTCCCTCCCTCTCTATCCTCTCTTATGTTGGGCGAGAATGAAAGATGACACTGACATCGGAGTTTGATGAACCAAATTTTTTGATAAACACTTTTTTACTGTAATCTAAATTACGCTTTCAATCACACATTGTATTTCAAGGAATAGGCATTGAAAGAAAAAAGTAAAAGTTTGTTGCGCGTATGTGTTGGCAATGACCACACCGTGACGGGGCGGAGAACGTGTAGCCTTTAATCATAAACTGAATCGCAAAACGTACACTGTTTTATGCACACATCCGTCTTTTAAAATACCCTTAATTTTTAGCACTGTTTCTAAATATCGACCAGCCTTATAATGCATGTGTCGGACAGGCTTTTGAATTACGATAGACAATAATAATATAATAAGAGGGGTAACTAACATATCAAAAGCGAATTACAGGTATTTACGGCCGAATTCATGCGATAAGGGGACAAGAAATAAACAACTGGTTCATTCTTTAAGCAAGCATTTATTACGTTGCCGTCAGATTTGGGCAACAAATTTGATTAATGTTTGGAAATAGAAAATTTTTTGCGCTATTAATCTTAACAATTTCTCTCTCTCTCTCTCTCTCTCCTCTCTTCTCTTCTCTCGCTGTTCATAGCTTTATCTTAACTATAAATGTGTTCACAATGTTTTAAAAGACCTTTTTTCATAAACATGAAACTAATAATAATAGCAACAAAACTTTGAAATTTTATATAAATCTTTAGAATAAAAAACCGCTTTAAATATAGAAATATTTATTTCATTATTATTATTTATACGTGAAGCGAAGAGAAAAAAAGGTAATAATAAACAAAATAATGAATTATTCAACTCATCCCCAATCTTTTTTACCTCTCAAATACAATATATTTATTTATCGCGTGGATTTAAGAAATATTACAAAAACGCTATTAAAAAAATTTTGTTTTATTTTTGCGCTGTAACCTAAATCGCGAGATAACGCGATGGCAATCAAATTAAATAAGCTAAATGCTGGTACTCTTATTACTTTTCCTCTTACTGTTTAGCGCGCAGTAATAATAAAAAAAATTAGGAATCCGGGCTCACTTCGGGAAAATAAGTTATAACTACGAGTGAAAAAGAAAACAAAATTACATCTAAAAATCTCTCGAGTTTAATGTGTATCTCCGCTATTATATTATGGTGCAGTATATATATTACCACTTCTGCATTCACAGTATAATTTAATGGATTATTGAGGAAATTATCGGCACTCGAATTGCTATTATTGTGAGTCGAGAAAAACTTTAATTCCACTGCATATGATAGCTGTTAATCATTTGGCAGCAATTTTTTGCTTCAAATTAAGGAAAAGTACTTTCATGATCTCTCGCACTGCACTCTCCACTCACTCTCGTACACACACCGCAGTCATTCTCTCAATCGCTTGCAAATCGTGTTTTTAGAGTAACAACAATCAATCATTTAGTTGCGCACATATACTATAATCAGTTAAAAAAACGTTTCGAAGTTAAAACAAAATGCATGTTTTGGGCGCCGCAGATGCGATTTTAGACAATTATACACTCTTTCGGCTTATTTACACATTCGCTTTATATATATTACCATTTGCAACAACGATCGGGGCTTTGAGCCTTTTAGCCATTTAAAATCAAAACACTATCGGGACGTTATTTTTAATGCCTCGAAACCTAAAGATGGAAATTATTTCTTTAATGGCTAATATTAGTGTGAGAGTGAGTCTGTGTGCGCGAGTAATTTACAGTGAAATTAGTTGGAGAAAAAGTGAAAAGCCCTGCACTACCTCTTTGGTCTAATAATTAACCGTTAATAATTGAACCCAACCTAAATATTAGATCAATTTTCGGCATGTGTGCCCAACACCTATGAATCGAAGCTAAATATATTACGTTTTTATTATGTTCCGCTGCTAATCCTTTTATATGATCGCAAAGCACGAATAATTTTGTCGGCAAAAAAATTCAGGGAAAAAAATCCTTTCAATGCGCTTAATTATATCTTTGGCTGAAAATCGCAGATATTTGACAGCTTCATGCGCTCATTTAATCGCTAGGACTGAAGACCCAGATTTTAGAGCTATATTTGAATTTATAGTTAGTGTTATATGCAATAAAGATGCGGAATCATTAAAATGCCTAAAACAAGTTTTTGTCAAAATTTTAAAAGTCACGCATTTTAAATCACTAAGCTATTGAAAATTATATTACACCGTTTTTAAAATCAAAATTTCAAATGTAGGTTAAGTTATTGGAGTTTAATTTATTCGGAAAAATAATTCAACAAATAGCAGTACATTTAATTATTTAATTGGTGGGAATCTATAATTAAATTAAAAATGAAAAATTTATTATTAACATAAAAATCGTTTAATATATAGATTAATTTAATTTATTATTTAATAAAGACAAGAGTATCGGTATCCAAACGCAAAGAAAAAGAGAGGCATATTATAAACTCAGCCAACAACAACAAAAATTAAATTTTTATAATATTTTTTCGTATTATTATTTTTTGTTGTTTAACCATTAATCTAAAAATTACTTTCCTCTCTCATTAATATACATTTTACTGATTATATCTCTGGCGCACGAATTTCAGGTGAGAAATAACTTTCTTTTTTTAATACTTTTTTCTTGGCTGAGCGCAACAAAAAAATATCTATAAAACTTCCACTTCAATGTAAATTTAATTGAATAAAACTCTGGAAGAACAGAATAAAAACGCTATTATGCGCGAAAAAAAATTATATCAATTAATGTTTTTTTACTTATAAATTACGCGAAATTAATTCATTAATAAAACATTATTGTTTTTTCGCAGTCTATGTTTTGTTTTTCAAAATTATTACAAAAAACACATTTTATAAATAAAAATACGCAATTTGCATATGCAATCGTATAAACAAAACCACACTTTTAATTACACCATCATTTGCTTATAATTTGGGTTTATTACCGTATTTTATAATATATAATGCATTTTTAATTAATCAAAAATTTTTATTATTACTGCACAACAACAAAAAAATTGTGGTAATAGTGAACCAAATGCGGTTAATAGCTTATCAATTAAACAAAAAAAAGCACATAACCGTATTATCGAGCGTTTAATTTAAAATTCATACAACACATCGGGAGAGAGAAGAGGGCTATTGTTATAGTACTGACGACCAAATCGATGCTTAACGTGATTTCTCGCGGCGTGAGGTAACCATATAAATGATCTGATATAACGCTCCTACGGGTACAGGTAATGGGAAAGTACTGTAGTCTGTATGTTATGAAACTTTTTTGTTGTATATTCTCAGCCAATAAACAAAAGCTACTGTTGATTTGTTACGAGCATTATTACCGTGAAAAATTATAATAATCATCATTATAATCGTTCATAAGCTCAACGCCAGTATTATAATAATACTATGGACACTAACAAACAGTGTGTGTGTGTGAGAGAGAGAGAGAGGGAGAGAGAGAAACAGAGATAATAAACTCTTAACCTCGTAAGTAATGATCATAAACATTATCAATAGTGATGCCATGATTGTGGCACGAGATGCCATTTGCATTCACCATATAAAATTGCTTATAATATATATGATATGATATATATCTGTAAACGTCTGGAAGTCTTACCTGGAAGTGGTATTTTATGTTCTAAGGGATACTGTTCTGACATACAATGACGGTTCCCCTCCGAAAAAAACACAGATAAAATAATAAAATAAAATATTAAGCAAATAAAATCAAAAAGATAACTACGAGAAACTCTTGTTGCACCGAAATTTTTTAGCTCTCGTTGAGTGCCATTTCATTGCGCGTAAAAACTTTAGTCTAATTTATTATAATCTTTTATTTCTTAACTGCAAAAAAGATAACAATAAATAATGAGAATAAGCATTTTAAGCGTAATATGAATGGATCTGAAGCACGTATGGATAGCATTGCAAATCCCGATCATTTATAGAATTATTCCTTTGGGTAGAAGTAAACGCATTTAAGGCATGAGAGAGAGAGAGA
Organism: Phthiracarus laevigatus; assembly: GCA_034700185.1. Taxonomy (NCBI): domain Eukaryota; kingdom Metazoa; phylum Arthropoda; class Arachnida; order Sarcoptiformes; family Phthiracaridae; genus Phthiracarus; species Phthiracarus laevigatus. The sequence continues at coordinate 55,892 of JAQIXJ010000001.1, read as the reverse complement.
GAGAGAGAGAGAGAGAGAGAGAGAGAGAGAGAGAGAGAGAGAGAGAGAGAGAGAGAAATAGGAATCTGGAAATATTAGCAATACTTCTAAACCGAGTAAAACATACGAAACACTGAGAGATAGATAGACTCTCGCGAGAAGCGTATGTCGGCGTTTGTATTTGTAATCCTATCACGTATTTATACGCTTCATTCTAATTCCTTTTAGGGTCCAAGTCATATAGTTCATGATGCTTTCATATCACGAACAAATCAAATGAACAACATTGAAACTCACAATGCAACCAAAAGATGTTGTATATGTGTGCTGCACTGTATGTAGAATGTGTGTGTGTGTGTGTATGTGTGTGTTTGTATCCTAAATCCTAGAAGAACCAAAGTATGCCACCATAGACAATATGCATACACACACATCCAAACAACTTTAGCTCTTTCGGCTTATCTCAACTCACCAATCGTTGTAACCGATATATGAATGTATCATTTGCTATACACAACACTCTATTAGTGTCATCTCTCACTAGATTTTCATTTATAAATCATTTCTCTCTCTCTCTCTCTCTCTCTCTCTCTAACTCCTTCTCTTATCTTAATTAAAATTTGCCAAAATTTATGCCTTAACCCAAAAATTAAAAATATAACGGAAGATGTGTTTCTCTGTTTTTCTTGTTTTATTACATGGCGTTAATCGCTTTATCTATTCGTACGTTTAAGTGCAAGTATTTATTTCGAAACACACATATCGAATGCCAAAAATAATAGCAATAATATTAATTGTTATTAAACCACGTTTTTCTGTTTGGTATGACATTTCAAGCAGTTATCATCCAGAAAAAGGGCACAAAAGTATGCGAAACGAGTTTGAATGACAACTTTAATAGATAATAAAAGTTACCATTTTAATGGAATATTACTGTCGTCCACTTTCCGTAATTAAACAGTAGAAAAAAGTTAATAAATATAAAACAGTAAACAATGAAACTACTATTACGTATATGCGAAATCGTGCCAACAATGAAAAACCCTATTTATAGTAAAGTGAAAGAGCAATAGGCATAAAAAAAGTTAATACTCGTAATGAGATTGTTAGATATAAAGAGAGACCAAATAAGCCAAATCTGGTAATAAAATTTGGAGACAAATCAACAGAAAGAGAGAGAGAGAGAGAGAGAGAACGAAAATATTTTATCTATTATTATTATCAATAAAATGGTTCGTATATTTTTGCGCCATATATTAGTTAACTATATATATATTTAAATAATAAGATAGTAATGATACACACACAGAGACAGACACTCTATGCACACGTAAAAAAGCAAATATATAATCCAATAAGTTATTTATGATTACTATAATAGAAAAAAAAGAATATAATACTTATATTTAATACTAAAAAGAAACAAAACGGAAACAATTACCTAAACATTTGTTTTTCCAGTGGTCGAGAAAGAGAGAGATACGAGAAAGAACGGTGCAATTGAATATATTGTTTAGTCAGGTATTAGGCACGAAAAAAACAATATTTTGTTTTCGAACATCATTTACATCTGCATTCGTAGTGGAAAAAAAGAGAGAGCGAGGGATAGAAAAAATAAAATTAGTGTTCGGGTGCAGTAATTTTCAATTGACATTTCCTTCAGCCACATCTTTTCACTCACAACAGTAATATTAGTGTTAGTGTAAAATCTAAATGTTGTGATTATGACCTGCAATAAACGACATTTTAAATATAGTCATTCACTATGCTGTAAATTATATATTTTCATAGATAAGTTTTTTTTATAAAAGTTTTTTGTTTCGTTTTTATCTGTGATACTGTTCAACAGAAATGGATAGTGAAATAGCGAGAAAGAGAATAGACAGAATGAAAAGGAGAGACGAGAGAGAGAGAGAGAGAGAGAGAGAGAGAGAGAGAGAGAGAGAGATTAAAAAAATTCAAGTGCTTTTACCTTCCAGTAGATTAAAATTAAGGACTTTTTCAAATAATTACCATTACCTGTAGTGAGGATTGGATGAGAAGAGAAGTCATTAGTTAATAATAATGATTTTAACTATACCTTTAAAGCAATGGGCTTTGATTGCATCTGATAGTACACACCGTATACGGAAGGGAATGTAACAATCACTGACATATTCAAGACATGTATAAAAACGCATTGGCGTATAATTTCGGGCGCTTTTTGAACGCTCGCGTATATAACGCGATATTAAAAACAAAGTAAAATTAAAATTAAGCAATGCATTGCCACAACTTATGTACACCGCATTAGCAGGAAAAAGAAACATTAGCGACGAGTAGAAAACACTTGTAATTATTATTATTTTATTATTATTATTATTATTAATTATGTACAATATAATTACAAAATAAATGTCTTTTAAAATTAAGCAAAAAATTATACAAGAAATGACATAATATTATATCAAAACAACAGTATTTTTTGTACCATTTTATTATACAAAGCTATTTACACAGTTTTTTTAAAAGTCTTCTTTTTTTCTTAATTAATTAATTTATTTATTTTAATTATATATTTATTTCCAATTTTTTATCAATTAAATAAAAACAAATTTATTGTTCAATTCTATTAAAAATTGTTTTTTTTTCGTTTCGCTCGGGTCTAAAATATCATCGAAATACAGTTATATATATATAAACGAAATATATATACGTATATAATGATATTTAATGATTATTACGATTAACAGAATCAATTAGTCTTCACGCGGCTGTAATAAAATAGGTTGGACTTGGTATACGAGGCGTGTTTGTATGTGTATGTGATTAAAAACATAGAGAAAAGATGAGACACGCTATGGTAGAAAACAAAAATACTATCATTGTATCCAATTTAGGTCCGCACGTATGGATTATTTCATATGTCGACCCTATCAATGCAATAAGTTATATGTGATAGCAGTTTTTATATTATATATACTGTATATGTAAGCTTAAATATATATACTGTACGTATAGTATATGTATATTTCAATGCGAAGCATGACATTTCATGTCTAAGCGAGTAACTACACAAGAATAACAAAATGGTTGGTACGTAAGCTTTTACCATAACACCGATCGACCATAAACAGAGGAAAGGACAGCAGAGTTTAAAGTGCATATGAAAAAAATAAAGTTAAAATTATATCTGTGGGCGAAACTGTACGAGAGAAGCATTTAAGATAATGATGGAGCAGTTTATTTCAAAACGTGTACTCTCCTCCCTTATGTACCACAATTCAAACCATACTGCTAAGTCCGTAAGCTTATGTTAGGATTTCGTATTTCGGTCATTCCAACCAACAAACGTAAAAAAGTTTAACGTGTGTGTGTGAGTGTGAGTGAGTGTGTGTGTATCTGTGTGAATGTGTGTATTTACACTTCTTTTGATTGTAACTATTTCTCTCCACTCTCTGCCATTGAACAACCGTTCAAACGTATAATATTTTAACTGTAGCAGACTATAGATACCATTCATTATGTTGTTAGGGTCGTTTTGAAAGGGCTATAAGCAGGCATTAAATGTTCAATTTTGTTTGCTGGTCGACAAACGAAATGTTTATAACTGTCTAACAGTCAAAAAAACACAGTAAAAGACGGTAACTCATTTCCATCAGTTTTCATTTTTTTTCTTTATTTTTATCTTTTGCGTCAGACCAACGTTTATAAGTTAGGAAAACAGATTTCAGGTTATAATCAGTTTTGCCAAAAAACATTGAACTCTCATGCAGTGGTTTTCTTACTGATGTATTGCTAATGCGGCCACAAATGCTTGCAGTGAGGAAACGTCATTCAATTCTGGCCCAGAGATAGAACGAGAGGAGAGAGAGAGGGAGAGAGAGATCGCACAGCAGAGCACAGTGAGACATGTGCCTCTTTTACCTCCTTCTGTGGTCTGTGATGGCTTATATTGAGAAGTGGCCGAGACGTGGTTAAGATTATAGACATGAGTTTATAAGATATGTTGCATGAAAACGGCTCATGTATGCCATATTCACGCTGCGTTCTGAAGCCATATCAGCAAAATGCCAAACGTTGTGATATGAGCCTCAACGCCCTCAACACACATACATAATGTGTACAAAGGCATAATGCAACAATTTTTTTCTTTGTATTAAACTACCGTATCATATCTGATTGTAAAATCATCTTTAGCTGCTAACAAAATAAAAATAAAAATCTATTGATGAGAGACAGCAAACTGTCTTTAAGCTCTCTGTTTTATTTCCCATACCATTTCTGATACACTGATACACCGGATTAAGTAATAGATCAAAATTATAACCTTATTTGATCGCAATTTTAAAAATTACAAAAATAAACGGAACAAATTCCTTTCGAAATAATTAATCTTTTAATGAAAAATCAAGTCATTGTGTATATGTGTGAGTATTACCAATAAAAAACAAACATTTGCATTGCATTTCACAAAAGTGAAATCGAATGAAAGTTATCATAACACTGTATACGATTACTATATATACAGAAAAAAACAAATTTATGCAGTATTTTATAAAGATTATTAAATTATACTGTTTTTTGTTAATGAATATTCAATAATAGTTTGGGAAATTTGTTTAATTAGCTTTATTGAATTTATTCATAATTATAAAATTTTAATATCATTCTAAAAATATTTAATTCCTCATTAATTTATTTCCTCCTGAGGTTATCCCTCTTTGCTGTAACTTTGTATACTCGTTTGATTATTTAATTTTAAAGTTATTGTAAAAGGAAAAAGCGATTCAGAATAAAATAACAACAATTAAGTAATATTATTGTATGAAAATAATTACACGATGACATAACAGATTTCATTTTACCACAAGCTCTAATCCAATTCTATATGTGGAATATAAATTAAAATACTAGCCTAAAAATAAAACCCGTACTAGACGTGGGATTAAAATTTTTATTAATTAAAATACATAGATTTTATTTCACTTTTCTTATATTTAAAAATTGGACAATATCTTTAACAAAACCAATGACTAAATACTGTACATCTGTATTATTTTAGTGTATTCGAAAAATCTTTATAAACGATTTGGATATATGGGCGGTTCGCGGACAATAAACAAATGAAAAAGCGATACATATTGTAATACGTATAGCAAATAAAAAATAAACAGAAATATAACTTGTAAAAAATAGCACAATTAAAAAGTCATTACTTTATTATCGTTATTTTTTGAAAAATCACTAAAAACTGAGGAAATGAAACTTATTGATACTTTAAAATTCGTTTAATGAAATGTTAGCACACATTTAAACAAATTTTAATTTGCACTTTAATACTTATTTTTAAACCATTTTAAGCGAAATTCTTTGACGCTTTATCATAACATAACGAAAGCAGTCATACATTTTGCAATAAAGTGCTGAAGACATCAACAAATTTGAGCTTAATTATTGACTTCAATATAACTGTATTATTAAATTTAAATAAAGAATTACGATGATTCCAATTTTATGTAACACACCTCAGTTTGTAACGCTAAACAGTTTTAGTGGTCATTATAGAGGTCAATAACCTTTATGACCGCTATATTCAAGCAAGCGGTAAAGCAACTTAAAACAGACTAAAAGGATCCGAATAAGTTCAAGGCTGAGAGGCTGATCGTGCCATCACAGGGCCCACACGAATTTATCCCTTCGGAAGGAACACATGACCCACGGGCAGGATTCGAATGTAAGCTCCCAGACCCAGATCACAGTCAAGAGAAACAAAAATTTACAGACAGCGCCACTTGGAGCTGATGAGCATATAAGTGCATGCGCATTGTATGGTTTGATTTAAATATTAGGAAATAGTTGACCGCTGACCATCAGTTTACATTTTAATTAGGAATTTGTTAAAAATACTAATATAAAATTATCATGATTTTGCGTTTTATACCAAAATCATTTTTAAGATTAGTTTTTTGATAATTTACACAGTTTTCTCATTTAAGCTGTTTATATAAAGTGATTTTTTTCAATTTTGAGATAGAAACCAAAAATCACGAGAGAGAGAGAGAGAGAGAGAGAGAGAGAGAGAGAGAGAGAGAGAGAGAGAGAGAGAGAGAGGAGCTTAAAGCATTTAAAGGCATTGAGGCATTATTTTACGTATACCTTCTAACATTGACTTTTTCTATTTTTCCCATTCACTTGCCAACTTCCCAACTTCGAAGGCCAACTTCGAAAGCTCGAAGGTTACCTTTCACAGCGTGTGTCTTTATTTTTATCATATTATCCGTAGGCAATCGAACTCGCAGGACGACATTGTTGCTGAATATTTTAATGTTTTCAGCTATCACTAAGCCTTAGACTTTAGAAGTCTTAAAAACCATCTGTGATTGTGTGGTGAGTGGTGTGTGTATGTGTATGTGTGTGTGTCGAAACTACAGGTAAAGGAGGCCTGAAAAATGAAGTGCAGTGGCGGTAAAATTATAGCCAATATACTGATTCTATGCTGTAGACACTACTAATAAGATGTGTGTACATACTAATTGTGAATTTTATTTTTCCTTCAGCATGTTTAATGCATTTTTTGGCATTTACTCAAAATTATATTTTATTACTTTAAATATTAGAGGCTAATATAATTTAAAACTTTTTTCTGTCAATAACTAATTCTTTAAACATCTTCTTCCTTGGTTTGTTTATATCATAATTTCTAAATCAATTAAATTACTATACAGTATAAAACCGAGGTTCCCGAAAGATTGCCCTGACTATAAGTTAGCCCTGAGAAACGATTCGAAAACTAAGTCAAAAAATGAAAATTAATTAATTTAATAAATATAACATTTTAAATATTTTATTATTTTGGAATTATGAATTAAAATTGAAAAATTATAGTTCGAAGGTCCAAAAAAATATTATCAAATTCGAAGAAATAACCCCCCGCTTCCCCCTCCAAAAATGAAAGACTCTTAATATAATCCCACCCAATCTTTGGGACATTCTGTTGTATAGTATCTTTAAAGATCGTTAAATAGATAACTTTTTTATGCACAGTCTAAATACAAATTTCATATAACTGTTTACTGAAATCCGAAATAATATATAACTTAACAGTTAGAAATTGCAGCATAAAGTTTTGTTAGAATTATATACGTATATAACGTTATATAGTGGAATTAATATATGCATTAAAATAAGTGTATATATATTATTGCAGTACATATACATGTATATACGATATACGGTATATAACATAAATATTTCTACAGACAGCAAGCTATACACCGCTAGCAACTAAAACACTACTTTAATTCTCTCTAATATTATATAATGACATTTATAGGTATGATGCATGCTCTTGCAGTTGTAGATAAGAAGATCCCCACATACAGTATATCCCGCAATTGCGGCGAATGTGTTGTGTGTTTAGGAAATTAATTAAAACACACGCGAAAGGACTTATTATAGGATTAAAAGTGAAAAGTGTTATGAATTCTGATGATGCATAAATTACTAAGTAGTGAACTTTTTTGGAGAGAGGAGAGAGAGAGAGAGAGAGAGAGAGAGAGAGAGAATTCTACATAAATCTAGAAGTTGTCTATTAGTTAACAATCTGTTAACACTTAATACATATTAAACGTTATTTTCTTGTTTTAAATTTAACACTACTTACTGCTAATGTTTGACCATTAATGGCTTAATTCTAGCGAAAACAAAATAAGAATTTTTCCCCTAAAAAAAGTTTTCTATAAATATACGTCTAATAATTAGAAAGCGTATTCAATTTAAAATAATAAGCGCATAATTAATTAACTTTCCTATTCTCGCTGTTAATGGTGCGCACATGAAAATTAAGAATAAACTAAAATTTGGTTGAGAAACATGTGACAAAACAATTTTAAATAATTTCAAATGTCTTGCAAAATGATTAGTTAAAGCATAGAATACGCGCAATGCTGCGCAATAATCAATCTTTTTAGTGGCTATGAATGGGAAAATATTAAATTTAATGTCAAAGAACTTGATGCTCAATTATTATTTACATTAAAATCGCGTATTTGCATAATAATAATAATTTTAAATTATATTTGTTTTATTAATTTCTTTCTATTTTGTTTTTGTTAGCGTTTTCGCGTTTCAAGTTTAAAATATTATAATCATATTTATGCGGACAGAATATTTATTATTCGCTGCTAAATTTAATAAATATTTATATAAATAAAACTATTATTTAAAGTATCAATGAGGTAAAAATTATAGTCATAAATATTCAAAACAACCGTTTAATTTAATCATTTTTAGAGTAACTTAAAACTTTGCTCTCTCTCTCTCTCTCTCTCTCTCTCTCTCTCTCTCAGTCAGTCAGTCACTCACTCACTCACGAATATACTCTCATAATGCATGTCAAACTATGAAGCTCTTTGTTTAATCAAAAAAAGTTACAACATATTTAGCAATCTTACGCTGTATACCAAGTGGTGATAAGTTTTTACTGTTTAGGCACACATATTAAAACGCGTGACACACACTTTCTGTTTAAGTTCATGCTTGTAAATAAAAATTTATCAAAAAACTGCAATGTTTGCACTATGGTTGGCGTGGATAAAAAAAAATACACGGCAAAATTTTTTCAGAAGCCAAGACTGACAATCACGAGTGGGGAAAAGTGCACTAAAGATTGGTTTGATTGGATCTTTTGGCGTATATACGGGTTAAGTAGATTTAAACACCTAAAAAAATATATACATTGCATTTAAGCCTCGAAAAAATAGAAGAGGAGAAACCAAGAAAAAAGCAATCCCTACACAAATAGAGATTCTAAAAAAAGTTTTGATAATGCTTATGAGTTTGGTTTGTATTTTGAAACAATGTTTTCGCTCTCCCGTAGAGTTGAAAGCTATAAATCAATATTTCTGAGGATTAATAATATTTGAAGACCTCCGAGAATTTTTTTAGTAAAAATATGAGAGAAGAGAGAAAAAATTGGAGAGAGAGAGAGAACAATCTGATAACGGAGTTAAAAAATGAAAATATACAGTAGTGGATCACAATATTACAAAAGCAGTGGCGCACGCAATGTAAAGCTAGTTTACGCTTAATTTAAAGGAATTTTAAGGCGTGTAAAAATACAAAATAGCTCTATTATATTAGCCTGATATTAACCATTTGTTTCATCATCACAAAGATTCTCCTGTACGTGAGTGGTGTGTGTGTGTGTGTGTGTGTGTGTTAGAAAAAATAAGTGGTTTCCCCCCACCATTTCATCTTCTTGATGTGAATCACCTGTACTTTTATTTTAATATCAACCTGCATAATATTTTTTTACCGATACTGGAGTCTACTTATTAATGCTTTGTATGTGTGTTTGATATTAATGTGATAGTATAATCTAAAAAAACGTATTTCTAAAACAGATACCCTCCTCTTATTCTTATAGCGGTCACACCTCTCGTTATTGCATTATAACGTAAAAAAGTTTTTTTTTTAAAAAGATAGAAAACACGGAATCTTTCTAATCATAAAAAAATTTAACGCAAAAAGTACACCTACCTATCTATTGGTTGTGGGAAAATAACTAATTTTTATAAACTATTTTACTATTATCCAGTTTGTGTGTGTGTGTGTGTGTGTGTGTTGTTGGTAACGTATTAGGTGTGCCATAAAGCTATTATAAACTTGCTATCATAATAGACTCAATTAAATAAGCATTGATAATAGAGAGAATAGAAGAGGTAGAGCTAATTCATATGGAAAATAGACACTAAAACTTTTTTTCTCAATGAACACAGCATTGACGAGTGAGAAGAAGTGGCCGTGTTTTTAGTGCTATGACAATTTTTTGTGCTAATCTTTGATCAGCAATGAGGGGTCAGGCAAAAGACATTGACTGCGCTTTGTTGGAGAGCGAGATAGATATTCATTTGCTTCAAAGTCAACCACTGTAAGACTAGCCTTCAGGGATCTATGAGAGGCTATAAAGATAGCGTTGGGTAAGAGTTTTTTTTTCGCTGAAACAAGTGACTTAAGTAACAAACACATAGACGACAAATGCTTTGGCTAAACTTCAATAATAGTAAAGCATGAAATAAACTTATAGCAGCATTGCGTATGGTTTAGGGATCAATCAGACCCTCTTTTCATTGGGTTTAATGTCAAACTATATTGCAGTCATTGTCTCTTATCCTTATGGCCATTCAATGTGTGATCCGCTATTAAACTAATCAACAACTACAGTATTGTTTTTACGGTGAGTTAAACTAGTAGTCACTTTCTGTTGAGAACTGATTAGAGTGAACGCCACAGAGACAACTGGAATGTACTGCTACAGTGCTGGGTCTAAATGTGTACAAATACTAGTGACATTTACTAGTTGTGTGTGTGTGTGTGAGGGCACACACAACTACTAACTACTTTAGGCTCTATTGTCATCAATACTGTTAGTCTTGAGCCAAACATTTATATACTAACAGAAACAGTATATAACGTTAGATGAAGCATATTTTCACTCAATTGAGTCTCATTTCCTGAGAGGAGACTCATTGCTGACCAAAGCATCTCCTAATGAATGAATGGGTCTTTAGTTTTGACATAACAGATCAATTAAGTACATCGCTATAAATTATACAGTGATTGAAGAAGTTAAGTAAATAGAAAAACTCTTCGAAAAATATATAAACAATCAGTTGAAACTACAAACACTCAAAACAGACAAATAAATGAACGTGTTATGCGTTTAAAAACTCCGGCATATAATAACCGAACGCTTACAGTTTAGGTAATACTTGTACAGTAAACTGTACTGTACTGCATATTGAAAGCAAACATAGACCGAACTATTAAACCAAATGCTATTATAAAAGCGTATAACGTGAAAGTTATTATTTTTGTTGTAAAAAGCGTGTTTAATTATAAGTTTACATTCGAAGTATCACTATTTTTCGTTTAAGTAATTTATCTAAAACATTATTATCGGATAAGAAGAAAATTGTTACACCTTTTAACTTCTAGGGAGCAAAAAATAATACGCTATATATAAACTATACTGTATTATTTTAAATTTTATATACTATTTACTTTCTATACAAAGTTTATTGGCTAATAGTAACTTATAAAATGTAAGCACTGCTCGCACAAACACAAAATATATGGGAAAGTGCTTTTTTTAGAGGGATATGAAATTACTCGAAGCGTGACAGCGCTTAATTTGAGCCTTGAAAAACGTTTGCGAGTTTAGGAAAGAAAAACAGGTATAACAAACATAAAATGTTATAAGTTAACAAATGGCGAGTAAAGTTTTTTCTTGACACACACACACCACAGTTAAATGTAAAGAAAAAATTGTTTTTAACCAAAGAGAGTTATATCAGTTAGAAATGGTGATAATTCTGACAATATTTCAATCTTTTTTTACTGTTTTCAAGATTTTTTGAAAGAAACACTTTTATTTTTATGCTATTAAAAGTTAAAGTAAACTTTGCAGTACGTGTATGATAGAGCAGAGACATTTTCTACCGTCAATCTCTCACAATACTCTTTTAGCTTACACACACTTTGCAGCACGTATTCGACACTTAAAAGATCGCGTGAAAAGAGCCTAAACTAGAGACAGATGGGTATGTAAAGTCAGTTTGTGTTGTGAATTGAAAGATTTTTTTTCATTCACGCAAACTATTTTCTTTTTTGCTTATAGTCCGGTGAGAGCTGTTATGTATATAAAGTATATGTGTCTCTATGTGTGGGTTTTGACGCCTCACCACTTTTTTCTCCCTCTTCTTTATTCTCTCTCTCCCTCCTTCTCTCTCTCTCCTCTCTCTCTCAAAATATATAATATGATTCCATTCCTTAATCCCAAATTCCGTTATCCCGAATTACGCGAGAGTTCAAAATACAAGAATGACTAATAATATTTAATCGTATTTATATCCATTAGGAAAGAACAAAAAAATAAAATAAACGAAAATAAATAAACAAATGTTTACTACAATTATTCTAATTCCTAAATTTAAATACATAATTGGGAAATCAATTTTAATTTTATGTGGGTATTTAAAAGATATGCGTAAAAGAAATAAAGTACTTTAATAAAGTTTTATGACCCCTTCCATAAAAACTGAATGGAATATTTTGATTAAAGTCATAATACTAATTCCGGCTCACGAAACTCGGACGGACTGGCGGAAGGATATACCTTAAGAATATTTATATATATATATGGGAGGAGTGGGAGTGGAAGCACATAAATATTATAACACGAAACAATTGTCATGACAGTGCATGCTTAAACGTTAAACGAAACGCCAACAAAAAGGGATACTATGTTCAAATTCTTATCATAAATAATTGTAATTGTCATCTATAATGCTATTGTTGAAAAGTTTAAATGCCCCGAAAATAAAATAAAGCTGTTATTTTGTTTGAAATATAATCTTGTTATTTGTTACATGTCTGCGCTGCGGTATACGCAACAAACATACAAATGAAATATACAGGTAATATACTGTACATATGGTCTAATTGAATATATATTTAATTATATGATATACAGTATAACGATAAGCTATATAACGTATATAATGTATTTGATTAGAATGGGTTTTACTCACAGAATTAACACATCATTTTAGCGGCGATATGCGCCTGATGTGGTTGGGGTGAGTACGGCGGTGAGTGTGAGTGTGCATGATGTAGTGGACTGCCGTGTAGACCACTGCTATCATGAGGACTCATCATCATACTGCCATCCACTTGACCAGTCGGCGGTGTCATTCGTTTCTCCTTTTGCCTTCTATTGCAGAACCAAACTCTTACCACTTCCTTCTCCAGTTGCAAATGTTCGGCGAGTGACGTAATCTCTTGTGCAGATGGTTTTGGCTGTTTATGAAAATGTGTCTCAAGCGCACCTTTAACTGACACTTCAATGCTGGTCCGCTTCTTCCGCTTTCTTCCCTGTGCGGCAATTTTGTCGATACTAGTTGGTGAACCCGTAGTACTGTCTGCCTCTTCTAACCATTTGGCCAGCAATGGCTTTAGTTTGCACATATTTTTGAAACTTAGTTGCAGCGCTTCGAACCGACATATAGTGGTCTGACTGAACACATTCCCATAAAGAGTTCCTAATGCCAGCCCGACGTCTGCCTGAGTAAAACCTAATTTGATTCTTCTCTGTTTAAACTGTTTGGCGAATTGTTCTAAATCGTCAGAACTGGGCGTCTCTTCTTCACCGGCACTCTCAGAATGTCTATGATCAGGATGAAGACCCACAGAATTGCGATCATCAAGTCTACCATCTAGTCTTGACAGATCATTATGTCCACTTAAGTCACCTCTCATTGCTGGATGTAACACTTGGGTTTGACCACTTCCGGGCACAGTATGCGCTAACATACCATTCATTCCATATGCTGGATGCTGTAGCGGTGAAGAACCGTTGCTGTGAGGGGGCATTGCGGTCATATGTGCTGAAGAAGCGTGCAGTGAGGATGGATGCCATGGATGCGATGCCATGTGTTGAGGCGTTCGATGATGAGACACGTGAATCAGCGATTGGTGATCAGAGCCTGGCGGACCGTTAGGCTTAATATCTTGATGGTGCAGACTATGCATACCTGATGTGGCCCACGGAGGCATATTGTCCGATGCGTGAGACGGAAGTCCAACTGCCCATTGATGGTGAGACGCCAGCGCGTGACCGTTAGGACCCTGATTGTGATGCGGCATATATTTAAGTTCAGGCGGTTCGCGGCCATACTGTACGCTTTGAGCGGTTGCGACTTGCATTACGTGCTGATCGTGGTGTGACAAATGGTTGAGGTAGGGTGACGATGAACCAGTGGCTGCCATTCTAACAATTCAGAATTGATCGTTATTGCCGTTATTGCCGCCGCACAGGGCAACACTAATTTATTAGTCATCAGCACATTCACCAACAATTATAACTATAATACTCTGCGCTACCAAATTGTTTATTACAACCAAATTACAGTATTGATTATTATTATAATTATTATCAGTCCAATAATTATTTTTAACCAATTATTCCATTCACCACAACAACAAACAAACTTACAAATTACTTTTTAAAAAAAACTATAACTATTAAGTTATCGATTGCACTCACAAATTTATTATTGTCTCTGAAACTATTAATTATCGTTAAATATAAACTATCGGTAAAGTTTGGTGAAGCGTTTGACTGGAAAAAAGTTTCTGTGAAAAAAACAGTAATTCGAATCGTACTGCAGGTATGATTACTGAGTGTGAATTAGCCCTTAATGGCTTGGCTGTATTGCAACTGCTTTTGCTGACATAGAGCGAGCGGTGGCGATACGACCATCCGCTGTATAACTTGCTAAACGAGATACTGAGCTGAGTTGTGGATGCGCCACATTCGCCACATTCGTTCGACGACGCTTACTATGGTTAGGGGACGCACATTACGCTATTTGCCATCATTGAGTGATTGGTTGGAACGTATTCCACCGGTTCTTCCTATGGATTACGTACGCAACGCAGCGCACACCCATTTCTGCTTAAAGCGACTGAAATGTCGAAACATTCAACACTACCAATCCCTAGTAGAGAAGGTCGTAGCGGATCAAACGTAAATCGATATACGATTACACAACGCTTTGGCGAAGTAGTTGGGGCTAAAAAAGCATTATGGGTTGGTATCAAAAAACGCCCACAGACAGTGATCGATAGCCGTTGTTTCGACTCACTGTGTCTTTTCCTCAGTACTCGCATCTCTGGGCGGCAACATTGAAAAAAGCACGCAATGCATGGCTGAAGAAGTTTCATGTATTTAGCGATCGACTTACTTTTGGTAACAGGTGCCCGACTATGCTATCATTTTACAATTTTGGCACAACACTCACTAAGAAGCCAAAACATCAAAACCATATACCACCGAAATTCATGCCACCAAACTAAAAACAACTATCGCTAACTCTGCGCGCGTACCGACAAAAAAATCAAACTTTTTTCTAACAAAATAAAATACATCTAAAGATTGCGATAAAAAAACTAAGAGTAATAATAGATGAAAAAACTTTTTATGGATTTCACACACATACACATACATGGCCATACTAAACGGTATCGCGCAGCACATGCACACACAAGAGTAAAAGTTAACTTTTTTTGACTGTTTGAATGTTGTGTGAGATGGTGTCAAAGTATAGCTCATAGAGTGATGGATGTGGGGGTCATTTATCATAAGAATAGTGCAATGGAAACTAATAGAAACTATGGCACGTCACAAAATTTCCTGACAACACAATAGAGATTGTAAGACCTTTTTTCAACTTTGTCCACCGCTCGTGTCAGTTCCTCTTTTACGGTTCTTTCCGGCCAAACTCTACTTGATTTCCTGTCTTTGTATGTCAGCAGAAGAAAACTTTTTGGAAGAATGAGTTGAGTTTTGTATATATGTGTGACTCAATTGGATTTGATGCTAATCTATGAATGACATAATCGATCCCTCAAGTCTTTTAAACTCATGCCAATGCATAATAATGAGAGTACAGTTACAGTTAAACGATTTTTTTCGCAACAAGACTCAAAATTTAGGTTAAAAGATTTACAGCACGCTTGCCTTAAGACCACACTATATGTGACTCTAGTTTTTGCCTCACACTCAGCTAAACATTTTTTATGCTTCTTTTCATTTTAAAACTAAGTTTACGCTAAACGGGGAAAAATGCACGGCTAATCAAATTAATAACACTATCATTAAGTGATGAATTAAAAATTTCTATTTCGAGGCAAACCCCTAAAAGATACTTAAGTGTCTGACACAGAAATAAAACTTAATTCTGTATACATGTATAAGTCAGATACGTTTTAGTGTCGAAAAAATTATTCGCACATCAAAAGTGGTAAAGAATGAAAATATTAAATTTAGGAAAACTTTGTCTGACATACCATGCCATCTATGGTGCCTACAAAACGAAATTAAACTAAAAATGCTTAAAACATACGACAGCACACAGCGATAGTGTGTTTGCGTTTTCGCTAAATGCTTGAAAAGTTAATGTTACGAAATAAATTCATTTCAAACCAAAATTAAAGTGACATTTATTTCGTATCGTTCGGCTATTAAATAAATAAAGCGTATTATGAGAAGTCATTTATTATAAATCGAAGCGCGAAAAAAAACGCAAACTCTTTCCCAATTAATTTTAACAGTGGGGACACGTAATGCCATGTAATTATATCAACTAAAATGCAGTATAATAGTGAAAATTACTATCGTTTCGCAGCCAAAAACAAAGATTTAATAACTTCTGTTATGTTACACTTTCTTAATCAAGTTTAGAGAGAAAGAGTGTGTAATGAAGAAGTTTTACTAATAATAGTCTAATAAGAAAGTTATTTTTCTCGTTTCGGTCCGTCAGCTCTTTAATAGCATAGCTAATATCGATAACACATAAATTAACATCACTAGTATCGTTGCTTTTGTACTGCAAGCTTCTCGAACATACACACCACACACACACACAAATTCATAATTTGATAACAAAAAAAAAGAATAAATAAATAAAACTAATAAAGTAAAATAAAAAATAAATAAATAATTAATATTTTCATACCTTTTAATATTGAATTTATTTAAATGCGATTTTTTCTTCTTATCCACGCACAGACACACACATACACACACAGTTTTTTTCTCCACTTATTATTATAATTATTACTAAATTATCGATGAGTTGTCAAATCTCAATAATATTTGATCGCTAACTTTGAAGCTTGAACTACAATAAAATCGAAAACAACTCGCGAAAGTGAGCCAATCTTTTTTGCTTTGTAGGCATGACAACCTAAATGAACAGAAAAAAAGTTTTAGAAAAACATTAGAGGATAAAAACTCGAGCGAAATATACAAAAAAAATACACACACACACACTTATATATATATATTCAGTTTTCTACTGTTTTTTTTGTTAGCCCGACATTACTCTTAAGAAAAAAGTACGCGAGACACAGTTACCGACACAAATTGTGAACTCATTAAGACGATAAAAATTCAATTGAGAGAAGAGAAATAAATGTATATTATACAGAAAAAGAGAGAGAAAGTAAACTAGTATTAAATGTAGTGTAATGATGATACTATGCTGATTCACTTTTTTCGATTTACTGACATAAGCAATAAATAATGTTATGCATCAAAATAATATATAATAATAATACTTGCAATAATATTAACAGCTAAAAAACCATTTAGTCGTTTTTTTACATAACACACAATACGAGACTAATAAAACACAATAACATACCAGAATATTAATCAAGGAATAAGTTCATAGCTTCAATATAGACCAGAAAAATAATATATATATATTCAGTAGTGCTTCGGTTCGTTTTTCTAGAAAAAAAACACAACTATGTTTCAGAATAGAGTGAGTGAGAGAGAGAGAGACGAAAAGTTTTTTAGCGCGTAGTAGTTAACAACAGGATCTCTTTAAGATAGAAAGTTAGTAACTTTTAAAACGTATCACTAATGCCACTGTTAATAGACTGGCATAGCGCACAACTGATGGAATTATGACTATCACTATGAGCACCTATAATAGCATATCGCCTCCAGCCTATGGTTTATCTTTCTTTCTTTCTCTCTCGTTCTCTCTCACTCTGTTTCTTCTGGCTCTTTGGCGGTATGGGTTTCTGCTAGAGTTGCAGCGAAAATAATATTACTACTAGAGAAAGACCAAAGTGAGTCAAAGCTCAAGTGAGTTCCGCCCCTCGATATGCAATTTTGGAAGCCATCACTTCACGAAAAAAAAATCTAATGTCGGCGCCTCCAAGATTACAACAGGACCTGTCGGCAATAGGAGTGGTTCTCTTTCTTAAGAAATATCATGTAACTCTTACTTTCGTACACATACATACTCACACATTCGAATACAAATTCAACCCAAGAACCGAATTTAACTGATTCTCTAACGACGTAAGCAATAAGTTTATATAAGAACAAAAGCGGAATAATACTATCAGTATCATAAGCACTTTAATTTTATTTTGTGCTAATGCACGCCGCATTCGAGAGGAACTTTAAACTTTTTTTTAACATAGGTTAATACGTACCTGATTTATATTTAATGTAATTATCGAAAATTTAAGGCGAGGTTCAGTTTTTATATATAACTTAAAGGCGAAAATTTTTTAATTCAATATTATTACTGTAGCCACACAACAACAACAAAATATCGCGTTGCATACGACTATTATAAAAAATAAATCATCATTTTGGTGGCGGTGAACAAGTTTTGACAATTATTTATATACTGAATTACTTTTCATGGTAATACTATTTTTTTGTTGCTGTTGTTTCGCTGCAACTGATATTATATCAAAATTTTGCGTAATAAATAAATGTAACACAACAAAAAAAATTATATAAAATTTTTTTTCTGCTCTTCAGTTTGTGTTAAATTATAATAATTTTAGAAAAATTTTAAAATGAAATATATCTAGAAATTGAGTTTAACTACAGTATACGTACTAAATAACAGTATTTTTGATTCTTTTCCCCAAACCTTTATATTTAGTTGATTTAATTATACAGTATAAAAAATCAAGTGCTTTATCTATCATACGATGTACAGTAATGCACACAATATTTTGAATGCACACACACACTGAATTTTTTCTTTTCTTTTAGAAAAAAGAAACGTTAAGTTAAAAGTTGAGCTGAAATATTGCTACTTTTTTATTGGTTAGGTTAATAAATAAAATTTTAATTAAAATCACTGTGTTGTTTATTAATCTTTTTCTTTTTTTAATACAACAAAAAAGAAATAGAAAGAAAAGTAAACGAAAGAAGAAAACGAAAAAAAAAATATTTTAAACTTGCATTTATTTTGCATTCAGGTCGCGCTAATTCTGACAAATTGTTTGATTGCAGGTACAGATTACAATGTTTATAAATAAGACACCGGCCATAAGTTTTGGTCACAAAATTTTGCTTATTAATAGTGACGTTACGGAATAAAATACTTTATGGCATTGTTATATAACCAACAAACAAACAATCGTTTTGAATATACCAAAATCAACAAATTTACTGATCAATACGACGAAAAAATATATTTAAATAAATAAATATAACTTGCGTGTAAATAGATTTTTTTCTGATATGCAAGATATCTATTATTACAGAAACAACGGAATAAATCACAAAATAATAAGCACAGTCACACTCAGGCATTCAATCTTAGGCCAGAAGTAAGTGTCTATAAGATAAATCTTTAGTTATACTTTTTAAAAAGTAATACATTGACTTTTGACTTACGCACACAAAACACAAACAAACTAAGAAAAGAAAAGCCTAAATTACGGCTATCTTACTGTAAGGAACATTTCTGAAAATGCGTATCTTTTTGTCAGTGATTATAAAAAATATTGTTCAGACCATTAAAACGTACCACACCTTTCACTTGAAAATAATAATATCACTTTTTCTCGCGAGTGTATCATTAAACATAATAATAATGCTTAGAATACTTAATGTCATTAATTATTATTGTACGAAATTATTAACTAACGAATAAGTCGAATAAATAAGCCTTTATTTTGCTAAGATTATCTAGAAGTATATCAATGTATTAGCGTATGTGTGCCCACGAAATCGCATACATAATTATATGTAATGATTACATTATTGAACGGCGAATAACTAATAGCATTTTTTCGATGTTGTAATTACGCTGCAGAAACAGAAAAAACGAAACAACAACCGAAACAACTCTTTTAGAAAAAAGTGGTCATTTGTCAGTCTATAAGCCCGTAAAAGAATTAAGATAATTTTGTTGTTGACGACTATTTTGTTATAGCAATTTATTAAGCTTATTCATTTTTGTCTCGAAATAAAATTTTTAAGGATTAAAATATTTTTTGGCTTTAGAAATGATCTTTCCTTCAACTATAATTTAAAATAAGATATTGCAAGCGACCCGCGAAACAAGTTTAAATTTGGTATAGAAAAAAATCCCAATTAATTGTCTTTAGGAAGAGAAAAGAATGACAGATTCAAAGAACATATCACTTATATGATTAGAAAAAAATCTCTTTCCAGCATATTATACTCTGAAAAAGGGGGAAAATAAATACTACGCTTTTAAGGAAAAAAAGCTTATCCACAATAGAGAACTAACATCTTGATTTGTTGAATTAAAAAAAATCTTTCTGATGAATAGAAACGTGTGTGACAGCCGCCAATCATACATACAGTATAACTATGCAGATTATTTTTCAACTGTACTGCTGCTGCGAATTTTTATCCTTCAAACTCATCAACAATGATGCTCACCCTGATTGAGCTACAGCTACCAAAGAGTATTAGAAATGACATCGAAAACTACTTTATGGTAAACTTTTTTTCACTGTATTCTATCGAATTTATTTTTTACTATCCACATATGAGCATCTCTTCTCTCTCTCTCTCTCTCTCTCTCTCTCTCTCTCTCTCTCTCTCTCTCTCTCTCTCTCTCTCTCTCTCTAAAAATCTGTACAGTAATGCTGAAAATTCACTTTTTTGTCGTTTGATGCACAAAAATGATAAGAATTATGCTGTGCGTGATGGACCAAAGCACAGCAAAGCAAAGAAATGCGATGCAAGGCAATGGCTAACGAGACGAAATAACAGGTATAATCACGCTTTACTATAATAATGGTTTACGACAGGAGAACATAAGAACATATCACAAGTTATATTATCAGTATTCACCAATTTATTGTAATTCTACGTCCGCTCCTAACATTCAGTTCATCTATGATGAGCTGTTTTCAAGTGGTATGTATCACTTTGTTTTGAGCTGATTAAACGATAAAACCCGTAATTTGTAGGAACTTTAGAAAAGCCTAATTTAATAATAATCTAATAGACAAAAAATTCGCACTTCACTTGATATTTCACTCTAATTAATAACAATGGCGATAAAGTTATTGTTTGGCAAACTTTCCAGACACTATTAAACGAAATGGAAATTCACGTTTTGTAATGAAGAGACAATAATAATAAGCAAGAATAATAGTGGAAACTATACTGCATTATCCCAAATGAGCTGTCATTCCGGTGTAAATGTATAGAAAACGAAAATAATAATAAAAATAAGAAGATTTATTTTATGTCTAGCAAATAATTTTATTATGCTTGACATTAACTCTATAATTATTAAATATTATTATTATTTGAGATTATAATGCAATAATCAACATAAGTATTCCCTTAATTACGTTTTTTTTGTTCAATAAAAAATTATACAAACTGTATATACAAGTAAAGAATCTAAAGAACAGTTTCTTTTAAATAATAAAATACTGTACTATTAAATAACTTAAATCAAGTTTTTTCTTGTTATAATAAAAAACCACGAATTTATATAAAAAAATCTACTGCGCAATTTCTATATAAATAAATAATTTTGGACTAAATTGCGTTAACGTTTTAATAGAGCCATAAATACTTTTAAGCGATAAAATATTTTCATATATACAACAGTATTCAAAGTAAGAACTAAAATTGAGTTTTTTCTGCTGTCACATTCATGTCTTACATTTTCGACACTGAAGCTCAATGGAGTTATATATGCATAGATAATTGTAACAAACAAAAAATAAATAAATGAAAAATATTATCTAAGACTTGAAATTTATTACCGCTTTAGTAATGATGACACAGAATAAATCTTATTTAAAGTTTGTATAAACTGATTGACAATTGTTTTTTATGCAATGAAAATGATTGCGAAGAATTTGATCTCAATTTATATTCTATCACTATTTTCATTTTTAATAATATTTAATAAAATATACGTTTTAGATTAATTAAAACGTCATTAAAAATGTTTGATTTTTATGAATTTAAAAAATGTTTGATTTTTTATGAAACTTTAATTTAGCCTTTGATAAAAAAATAAATAAATGAATGAATAAGAAAAATCAAAACTCATAAAATTTTCAATTTGTAAGATATTATCCACAATTATTATCATTAATTTTACCCGAAAAGATATATTAGCTTAGAATTAAAATGTTTAAGATTTAAAAAAAATAGTTTCGCAAAACTAAAATGTCATTCAAAATAAAATTTAACGAATATCGCTAACAAAATAAGCAATAATTAGTAATGATTACTTATAAAACCACATTAATGTATGAAACACAAAAAATATATATTTATAAATAAAACTAAAAATATCGTGAATCCATTGATAAACTAAATATTGAGCACTCGTTGACTTAAGTAAATTTTTTGTTTTACAAAAAATAATAAAATAAACTGATTAGTGGTTAACCAAAGTTAAACAAATTATTTTTAAAGGCTTACGCTTTTAAAAAAGATACCATCATTTGTGCATAATCTCACCGATTTAATACCCCAGGCTTTTTAAACTGTTTGAAAAATAATGCGCTGAAACCTCTTTGGAATTTTTTTACTGCAGGACTATAGTGGGCAATGCCCGGTTTACCCGAATCTACTCGATAAAATAATGGAATATAGGTCTAACAAGAGCATTCTTACCCGGGAAAAATTTTTAAAATTATTTTAAGGTAATTTGTGGGTTATTGTAAACTAAAAGTTTAAAAAGCCTCACAAAAAAAATCAATTAAATCAATAGAAATATTTATGGATATTTAAAAGTAATTTTATAAAAGTATCAAGACAAATATTAGTCATGTTATTGCATTTACAAGAAGTCATTGTAATTGAATCTGACCGGAAATTACTAGAAATATTAGAAATTTTCGGAAATTACCAAAATTCCTTAAATTGTTTTATTTTTCTTTGCTATCTTGGCTAATCTACAGTTGCTTCACATATGTCCGGAATCGTTCTGCCATGGTTTTATTTAATTTTTTATGTATTTGGATGTCTGAATAAATATCTAGATAGAAAATTTTTATTTTTTAAATTATGGCAGTTAGAAATATAAAATCGTGACATTCGCCATTTTTCTTAAAAGTTAATTATCGTTATTTTAGTTTTTTATTCTACTATCAACGTAAAGAGTTTTGTGTTAATGAAAATTAAAACGAATGATTGACTATAGGTAAGGATTTTCAGGAGATTTATAAATTTGTGATAGTTTACACTTTACTGCATCTCTTTAAAGGGTATACGGAACTCAAAAAACCTTGTTTTGAATTTAAATTTAGTTTCTCTAATAATAAACTGACTTAATTTTGTAAAGAATAAAGTATGAAAATGACGGTAACTATCATTCACTATTTTGCCCGAATCATAGAATGATAACAAAATTTGTTATTATTTAAATAAATCAAGGAATTATATATAAGTTTTTCAATATATTCTCTAAGATTTTTTTACTCGCGGTAACTCGAATTTAAGTAACTATTATTCGCGATTCTAGATTTTTTTATTTCTTTATAGTTAGATTAAAGGCACTTAATTTTTCATAGAATAAAGATTAATAATGAAAACGTAACAAAATTTGGATTTTTTTGTGACATAACCAATTATTTTAATTTTAACGCGTAAATTTTCAGAACTAAGAAAATTTTCCATGAATTAAAAAGTTTTGGAAATACCGTTAAAGTTAATTTAAATTTTAAACCTGCTTTTTTATTTATTCTTTGACAAAACCAATAATATTTTTGAAAAGATTCCTTTCATTCTACTACTCATAGATTTATAAGTAGTTGTTACAATTGAATAATATTAGGTGTTTTGAAAAGTATAAATATCTAACTTATTAGATGCTAAATCACAACCACTTCTTGGTTTGAAAGTTTATGCACAAGAAAAAAACAATTGTTTTGAACGATAGTCACTCATTAATTATAAAATCATTAGAAAATGCTAAAATGATTTATTTTCATTCGTCGTAATAATACAGTAATTTCTCAAATTCGTTTTGTGAAATTCAAATGCGTTTTCACGCAGTCTAGTCTTAAAAGTTAATCATAAACCATAACAATTAAGTAAATTATGAAATCAGACTGAATTGGTGGGTGATTACAACGCAACAGAATATTAAACTAAAAGTAATGCAAAAGTATAAGTATTAAAAGTCCGAAAAACAAAAATGTAATGTAAACACCGAATTAATAGTGAAAGAAAACTCTTAGGTATAAATAAAAACGTATAAGCGTTTGGGTGATTATAGTTTAGCTGTATATAGCGCTACTAAACTTATGTTATGTTTTTAGCTATTACTAATGATTAATTGCGTTTGAGTTAATTAGTTTAGGTCAGTGTCTTTCATTAAACATGATAAAGTTGTTCCGACATCGGGAAAAATATTCATTTATTGTTTATTTCCTTTAGTTAATTGTGTTGTTATGAATATTAGAAACAGTCAATTATCAATAATATTAGCATCACATCACTCAAAATCAAACATATTATATATCTATGCCTCATAATAGCTTAGCATTTTTGTTTGTTTTCTGTTTGAACACTACAACTAAAAAGTGGCAGATAGTTAATAGTTTATAATTAATAATAAGTGCTTTGTCACTGCTATCAATTGAGTTTTTCTGCGATATATTTTGTGCCAAAAGAAAAATTTTTACCCAGAAAAATACAGGCGCAGAATATATAAGACCATTAAAACTAGCTGTCAGTTGATTGAAAACGTTATTTATTTCACAATATTGTGAATCTATAACAAGTGCAGTACAGGCTAACAGTGAGAGTGGATAGAAATGCTGTGCCAAAATGTCAAAACTTAGTGGAGCCAAACACACACACAAATAAAATAAAAGAGAGAAAAATGCATGAAGTAATAAAAAAATAGTTAGGCATAAATTATGTTTTTTTCTTCCCATGGGAATTACCTATGCCTACGATCCAATAGGGTATCATATATTGTGCTTCAATAAAGAAGAGAGAGAGAGAGAGAGAGAAACAAAAAAAATCATTTTCCATCTCTTTCTCTCTTATTGCAGGTAAAATAAAACATATACATATATTTATTTATACCCAAAACGAGCTGCTTTTTTCCATTAAAAATACAGTCTGGAAAGACAAAAAGATTTTTATGAGTTATTCGCTAATATAAATTTTTGTGAGTGTTTGCCTTCATTTTCACTTTAAAAATTATGTTGATTGAAGTCATTGGGGTCAAGTTCGTCAAACAAGGGTATTATAGCGAAAAGCTTAACTTATAAGCATTTATGTGTTTATAAAAAATAAGTTTTAAAAAACCAAAACCAATACCTACAGCGCTCTATTATCACTGCAAGATTGAAGTATAATTTTTCAACTAATTTGCACTTTTCTTATATGCTATGTGTGTTTATGCCACACATATTCTGACAATTTTCCAATGAAATTGCTTCCAATTTCAAATCTCTCTCTCTCTCTCTCTCTCTCTCTCTCTCTCTCTCTCTCTCTCTCTCTCTCTCTCTCTCTCACTCTCTCTCTCTCTCTCTCTCTCTCTCTCTCTCTCTCTCTCTCTCTCTCTCTCTCTCTCTCTCGTCGTTCGCTTTCGCGAATCACACAATGAGTTAAATATTCATTTAAGAAATTTATTGTTCAAATATTGAATTATTCATTTCGAAGCGAAATTCTTTTCTCGAAAAATATTGTATATTGAATAGACAACAAATAATGTAATTTTTTCGGTCTCACAAAAGCTAATAAAGAGAAAATATTAGCCAAAACTATATGATTATTAATCACTGTTTTAGCAAATAGCAAATAAAATAAAAAATAGCGAACAAAAAAGTGTTTTTTTTTCGTAGAGAGGATATAAGTTATATGAGAGGATATCTTAAATAATGCGGTATCCAATTATATATCGACAGCTCAGGGATAAAACAATGATTTAAATTTCCATAACAATTCTTCAAAATAGTACTAAAACTAACACAGACGAGAGTTGGGCTGCGAAACAAAAAACTGTCCCAAATTGGCAATACATAGGAATCAGAAATACGTTATAGGTTTCGGAGTCCGAAAAACAAGATTTGATTTGGAATGAGCATTATTCGTTTAGATATATTTTCTCTTAATTAGCAATTCATATGTTTCCGCAGTTAGGAAAAAGGGCAGAAACAGCTGCTTTATTAACTTTTTAGTACTCGGGTTACGCCCGTCATAATTCGAGTGGAGATGGCATAAGAGCTGGCACTAAACGCTAATAGGGCGACATTATATGCCATTTGCCAGCGAAAACCCATAGGTCCTCGTGTGTGTGTATCGGACGAGAAATATAATGGAATATGCAATTTATGTAAATGAAATTCTGCGACCGAACACACAAACCCATTCGCAAAAACGTTAACAGTGATCGTAAAAACTTTGCTTTAACTGTTGCTTGCGATACGGCGTTAATATTTAGGAATGTATATATTAGCAGAACGTAATGAGATGATCAACAAAGACGGTGGACATCCCATTCTGTGCAGGCGTCAGCGGCGGTAACTCTGAAACACATCCATAATCGAACGAAGATAAACAAACATTACTGATTCAAGCCTTAGGCGTGTGTTGTGTTGGTGTGCTCTATAGAGTAATCGATTCAAACGCTAGATTTTAGATTTTAGATTTTCGGATGAATTACAAATTAAATCCAAACGCTTCGGTAGTTTTATCTATTATTTTACAAAATTAAAAAAACTCACAAAACAAAACTGATTTATCTATTTCTTCGTTCTCGACCGAACAAAGTTTTTTAAAATTTATATTTTTTTTCGAAAAATAAATAAAATGTCAATAAATTAAAGTCTACTGATTTTTTGTTTGTTTGTTCGGCTAAGTTTTTATTTATTTTTTCTGCCGTACACTAATGAAAACATTTTCTCCTTTAAGTCACTAACTATAGATGATTTAATTGATGATCATTTTTCTTATTGCTCTCAACAGCAACAAAAAAAGTTAATTAGTTATCTGTTGGTTAAAATTTTTTGACGTCTAAAGGCTTTAAAACAATAAAACTAAAACTAAAGAGTATAAACATATATATGAAGATATGGCATGAGATTGTGTACACAAATATATGTGTGGGCCATAACATTATTCTTCATTCATCACAATTCATTTCCGACTGTCAACGATTTCCTTAGTAAACCTAATTAACCTAAACTTTTTGTTAAAAATCTGAGTCAAACGTGTACCTAAAAAGAAAAGTAGACGAGAAGTAAACTCTCTTTTTCTCTCTCTCTCTCTCTGTTTCTCATTCTCTCTCGCACTAACTCTCGACAGCTATAGTTATATACATATAAGTAATTCATGTGTTGCACAGTTTGAGTCCATAATAATCACTGTTGTGACAGCAGCTGTAAACGTAGCGAAGGTATTGTTACCACTGCTAACTAATGCATACAACAGTTCATGAGGAAAGAACGTTTTAAACCCAGAGAAAGAGAAAAGAAAAAAAGTTTTTTGTTTCACTGATTCAAAAAAATACTAAGTGTGTAAAAATATATATATATATGTGTGTCTAAAAATTTTGATAACTATTTTGTTTGAATGGCTGTATTTATTCAAAAGTATAGATAAGTATATGACACTAATGATGATCGAAATGGTCGCGATATTATGGTCACATGTGTGCACCGTTTTTAGGCGATAACATAACAAAAACGTTTGATTAGGCGACAAAAACATTGAAAATGGTCAAAACTTTTTCACACATAACCAGATAACATAAATATCTAAACGCGAAGATTGGTTTAGAGAAATGGGTGAAGAGTGAGAGAGAGTTAAGGCAAACATCAAAAGTGATATATTGGTTGCCTTTTCCTATCAATAAATGAATGCGTTTTTACCGTACAGCGAAAAGCTATCGAAAACTATGGGTTGAAATCCCAATCCAACCATTAGTTACGAGATATATCTTTTAAATGCTGCCTCATATGGTGTGTTGTCGAGAGTTAGCGAACGCCAGAGTCATTGTTCAACGCGTTCTAACCCTATCTAACAACTTTTGGGCGCAATATAAGAGGCAAAAGTTTTAGTGAGAGAGAAAGCGAATGACCAACAGATGGACAAAAGCGTTGTTAATGATTGTGAGCCCACACTCACTGGCAATCGGTTAAAGTTTAAATGGTGCGTATTAAACGAATTAAACGCGTGCTTAGTCAGGGATTAAATGCTATTTCTAGTCTAATGATATCCCCAATCACTCTGTTCTATCCATATGTCGCGCACTCTGCTCTCTCTCTCCCTCTATCCTGCAGTCAAATAAGAAAAATGGTTCACTTTTGCTGATTAAGTTTCAGTCAGTTTTGTAATATCATACGCCACACAAACTAAAATTAAGTCGATAACAGTTTTTCTGACAAATTATTATTCAAATATATTATAGATAATCGCCTTATGAATAGTATAAGTACAGTAATCAATAGCGTGTTATCGCAATAGTTATCTTAACTGATCGCTAAATACTTCACTCCAAGTATAACATGATTAAAGAATAACGTTTTTTCCCCTCAATTTTCCTTTTTTCTCCGTATATTGTATTAGTAAGAAAAATTTTCATAAAACAATTATTAATATCTTTTCCTTCTTTTGTATAATCTTATAATTATTTTTCTCCAAAAGCACCAGCAAATTGAATAATCCTATAACGATTTTAAACGATTTTAAACAATTTCAGTATGGAAAAAATATAATTCTTGAATTTAATTGAATTGAGTTTTTTGAGGAAAAAAATTTAATTAATAAAAATTAAGATGTTTCAGTTTCTGTCAGAAGTAATTTGTTGGCATTTAATAAAATTCAATATCCACATTGATTAGAAATTATTATCCGTATATGCGATTAAAACTTTGAGGTTTGTTTATTTTCCATAATAAAATTTATTAGGATGTTCCAGAAGAGGGTCTAAGGGGTATACTTCTCCCCAGAATTTAAAAAAGTTGAAACCCATACCCAAAATTTTGTATTTTAAAACACAAAAAAGAATTGAAAATTTCCAAATTTTTTTTAAAGGAAAATAATGTCAATAAAAACCGATGATTTTATTGTGATCCCATAAATTTTGAACAAGTTTTCAAAAAATTGTCTTTCAAATTCGATCAGTTTTGAGAGGGTTTGTTCAGATTTCTTACAGGTATAAAAAATTTGTTAAAAATTATTTTTGATCCGAAGACAAAATATTAGACGCTTAAATCTGATGAATTTACCCATGAATTTTAGAAAAGCCCAGAGAATATCTCCATTAGACCAATATTCCCAGAGTTTGGGACACACCGAATTAGAAAATTCAATTTCATTGTGTACATCATAGCGATTTTTTTTGTGGTGAACTTTTCTCGAATCGCTCAGTTCGTGACAACTTAGTTTGGGTTGAAAATAGATAAGATATGAATCACGCTGTTATGATGTTTCCATTCTTGCCGTTTTTGGACACTTTAAATTTATATCTGTTCCCGCAGTGCTGCCAATTATTTGAGGAAAACTATGTTTGCTTTTCTGGCCAAAAATCGCAGCGCAAAAACTTTTACCTGAAAGGAAAAATTTTGCGCTGACATTGAACTATTGGTTTCGGTTATGATTTACTGCTTATTACGATACGCTAACGTACAGTATAATAAATAACAGAGAAAAATATGAAATTACTATTACTGTCCATTTGTTGGCACAACACTCTATTTTCATCTCTTTCTCTCTTTTGCAGTTTAAGTAAAAGAAAAAAAATAGTAAATTAGCAAATACATCATTATTTTGTGCGCGCATTTATACACTTATTATGGTAATTAAAACTAACCGCAATTAAGGTACGGTTTGCGTATAGATATTGTTTATTAAGAGACTAAACGGCAAAACGAAAAAAGTTTCAAGCATTCGGCATATAGTGTTAACTTAAAAATAAACAACAAAAAATTCCAAAATTATTTATTATATGAATTTTGTTTTTGTAAAAAATCACTTATTTTTCTAGGAATATAACTCACTTATGTTGTCCTACACTTCCATACACTAAACCATAAATAATTAATGAACGAATCTATTAACAAAAGTGGTTCGCATATTTATCCCCCAAACACAAAACACATATTAATTTATTATAATTTAAAAATTTACGCTCCTTTAGCGTGTTTTCAGCTGAACGCACGTGCTTTTCATTTTCTTATTAAAAAGTGGAAATACCGTATATAACTTGATCCTATAATATAACTCATTTATATAATTGCAAGTGTAATGACCAAAAAAAAGTCAACCAAGATTCGAAATTCAAAAATTTAAACAGAAAATATCTATTTCTATGTGTAGCATACAGTGCAACCTCTAATATTTACAAATTAAAATATAGATCAAAATAAGTAATCTAAACTTATACTCAAATTTATACTTTTCCTAATGAATGAATTTTAATATTAGCAATTATTCTGAGAGTTTATTAATTAAAAAGTTTGGTTTATACCGATTAAACCACAGAAAAATTCTAAATTTCTAAATTGTTTGTAATAGATTTTAACAATTATATTGTTATAGTAATTGTTAATAAAATATTCTACAAAATTATTATATTCTACTTCTAAGATACCGATAGTTTTCCATATTTTCCCCATAATAATAATTGCAATGACATTAGAATCGTCGTATAGCTAGACAAACAAAATAATTGTGAATTCAAACGCAAATTTACGAAAATAGGGCAGACTTGACACTCATTTCGTGTATAAAAATATCCGCTATTACTCGATACAAACATTTTCTAAATGTTTGCAATTCCAATGATTGAACAGAAAAATTTTAAAAACTTGAATCGTTAATTTAAAATTTATATTTTTCTCCCGAATTTCCGTTAAAACAGTTTTTTAATAAATTAAAAAAGTTTTATTTACAATTGTTCGCATAAGAAATTAATCACCAAAACTTTAATGCCATATCCAGTTAAAATTTTAATCGTATGGCAATTAATTCACAGTTAAATAATCACATAGAAAATAAAAAACAAAAATATTTTTCAAATACCGACATAACTAGAAATGTTTTGGTCGCTTACGAAGAAACCATTAAAGAATATAAAAGAAACTAATTTTATTATTCTAATCAAAATTCACCAAAAGGATAGTATTTTTTTAAGTTTCGGGCAATTATTCTATTATGCCTGTACAGTATATACAGTATATATTAACAAGTATTAATTTTAGTATATTATACTCGGAATTTTTTGTTGTTCTTTTTGTTTGCTAACGGCATCACTATTTTATGAATTAAATTTTGTTTGAGAAGGAGTTTTTTCTTTTTAGTACCCTTTGGGTTTGAAATAATTCACTCCATACAAGTGACTGCGTGTGCATTACAGTATTAAAGTTTGGGAAATGCAAAAAATGTTATGCACATCATAGGCTTAATAACGCATTCATGTATCGCGCACTTCGATTGTATGCTTTTTGCTGCATATAATCGCAGTATATGATAGGTATTTAATTAGTTTAGGAAATATTTAAATATAGAAAAAAACAAGTGTATGAATGGAAGCTTTAAAAATAATCCAATATCTTAAGTTCAATGCATTTCGATTTTTGAGTAATAAATTTTAGTTAAATCTTAACAGGATATTTGGAATTTTTAGAAATAAAAAATTATTCAAAAAATTTAAAAACACCCGTTGGATACTATGTAATCTCTTTAAATTTTAAAACAATGAAAAATAGGTTTAAGATTATCAAATGAATGTATTTCTTAATAAGTGAAACAGAATTAACGCTAAAAACAGAAAACATTGTTAAAAACAGAAACGATTCCCTAAAGTTTTATTTAATAACGCAAATAAAAAAGTTAGTATCGGTTTAGACGTTCGGGTTTTAGGTTACAAAGGTTCTGAGGATCTGATCTATAGCTTAGTATACTATACAAATGACGTTAATCTCTATGCTGACAGATCTTATGGTGGAATGATTACTCGCGGTTTTGGTCTTAGGCTCTGATTACAATGTAAAAATTTGTATTTCATGTTATAAATGTTGTTTATAAACAAAAAATCAACAAATTTCGTCTTCGGAAAACTTATGTTTTGACTCTAAAATATTTAACACTTTTATGGTCGCTTTTTGATTATAATATATTTATATAAAACTTGTTCCTTAAAGTTTATGCATTCTAAGATCTAATCTCAAGGTTTAGACTCTATGAGTTCATAATCTTTAGTCTACTAGTATTGTTAATTAATATAAAGCTTATAAATTTGATTTAGTTTACATAAAATATCATGTCTTTTATTTTGATGCGATAACTTATTCACAAAACATTGTAGTATAAACATATTACTACTTTATAAATACTTTAAATTAGTTAGATTTGTTAAGTTTTAATATTAAAAAGAATTGTAATGCACTGTTTAAAGAAAAATCATTGTATTTATAAGCTTACAACACATTTTCTAGTACTAATTACTAGTTTTTTAAACTTATCGCTATAAAATATGTTTCTCTTAATAACATTCATATATTTATTTTATCCTTAAAACACTTAAATACATCAAAAATTTTATATTCGAATTTGTGATTCATAACGTGTGCAAAAAATTATAGCGAAGGGATATTAACATGTGAAACATCCCGTTTCGCAGATAGATTTTCTAAAATAATTTACAACAAATGCATTATTTGTTGAATGTTTCAATTCCTTACACAACAAAAAATTGTGCATATTTAACGAATAAATTTAAAAGCATTAGTTATTATTATCGTTAAAATGAAATATTTTGAACTTGAAATTAAAAATTAAATAATTTTATAACTTTAAAACAAATTATAAATGTTATTTTGTTAACGCGTCAAATTCGTATTTACAATTCTGATTTTATTTTAATACACTAATAGGGAACTAATAAAAGTTGTTAAAATATTTAAAAGGTAAAGTTTAAAATTTAATTATTTTGCTTTAATAATTTTTTTCATTAAAATATAATATAGAGTTAAATTTCAAATATCAACGCTAAAAAATTAACCGAAAATTTATAATTAAATTCATAATTAGCTCTAGCTTTGCTAAATTTTCATTAGCATACGGTGCCAGTAAAAAACGTGTCAAATTTATAAGTTTACACGTTTATTACTGCAACGTGATCTTATTATGTAAATCATAGACAAAAAGACTATCATATAGCTTACCTAAAGTTTAATTACTAAATTTCGAATGTTAATAGATTTTCAAAACCCTTAATTCTATTTAAATATATTACTTTAGGAGATTTAGAAAAACTAATCCTTAGTAAGGATTCCTTACTTTCAATTAATTGATTTAGGATATAATCCTTAAATTTCCTAACTTAAATTTATATCGTAAATACTAGATAAATATAGTTCTCTGCAAGTAATTATTTTAAACAATTTAGAAATCTTTTTGTTTTTCATGTCTGCGCATAACATTATTTAAATTCATTAGAAATTCGAACAGAGATCAGTTTATATCAGATATATTATAAACAAGAACGACACATTCATAGAGAGCTCACTTTTTCCAATAAGTATAGCTCGTGACCATCTAGTCATGACATGTTGTGTGTATGTAATCTGTTTTAAACATAAATGTTGATCACAACTGATTCCTTTTATTCAGAGTGAGTCTCAGTAAGATAATCCTATTAACTTCTTTACTGATCTGAAACTGCGGACACCGGCACGGACAGACAGACGGACAGACATGGTCAAATCCATAAGCTCGCCTTTTTTTAAAAGTGAGCTAAAAACTGATGTGATCTAAAAATATATTTTAATTATTTAATCTTTTACAGCACTCACAAACTCACTAGCATTTAGATAAAAGTTTACACAAGTTTTTATCTTTCCAAAAAAAATTAAAAGCAATTGATTTTACGAATTTAAAAAAAACATAAAGCGTTAATTGTCCAATTTAAATCTATGTTTTAAGAATCTTAATTTAAATATAATAAAAGTTTGAGATTAATGTTCGGTATTCAAGTTTATTTGAACAATTGTATACTAGCTTTGATTATATAATTAAAATATTTTTTTATTTCCCAACATTTTTTACACAGAAATATAATAAACAGAAAAATCATTCCGGAAATCATTTTATTTTAAGAAAAATGTTGCCTAAAGTAAAATAAATAAATTTTTTTATTTCAATTAAGGCTTATATCAAACCGATTCACTGACACGAAGCGAAAAGTATATTCGAATGAAATAATTTTAAAAAATCACAATCATTGACAACTACATTCAATGTCAGGTCTATTTTCAAGACACGGTTTTGATTTAAACTTTTAAACTTTTCAAGGAATATATAGTGACCTCTAGTGGGGCTTAAAAGTTTTCATATATAAATGCGGTAAAATCTAACGGCCAAAAAATTTAGAAGCAAAGTTAGTTTTGCTGCTCGAGTTTACAGTACTCGATAATAAATAAAGTCTTTTTTAAATATAATTCATAAAATCATAATTTATTTATTAGTCAATTAATAATAATAAATGGCATATTAACTGAAATTTATTCATTTCTGTGCTTTAATATCACACAAACACAAAAACATAAAGGGAGTCAAAAAAATAAAACTTTCGGCATAAGAAAAAAATTGATTGAGATTAACATCAAAAATGCAAATAATGAACTCAAAAATAGTACCCTTTTATTTATTGCTATATTCATGAATATATAAAATCGTGACAAAAAGTTACAACAGTTCATATTGGATGATATAAATAAACTAAACGATCTTTAAATTTTCAATCAAATGTTAAATTTCACATAAACTTGAAACTGTTTACTTAACATACAATAAAAAACTTTTCCAAAAGAAAAAATTGAAAAATTAACCTTAAAAACATAAAACAATATTAATAAACTAATTTTGGTTTTGGTTATCCGTAAATGTAATGGGCTTTTAAAACAATCGCAACAACGCTTAGTTGTTAAAAATTTATGGCGCTCAACACAATTTGATATTTTCATTTTTTTTCATTCAAGTAATTTACAATTAGTGGACAAACAAAAACCCGAATTCAATGGTTAAATAAAATTACGTGCGCTATAAAACTTAAGGCTTAAGCGTTTAAATAATTAACTATATTGTTAATTAAATTGTAAATTAAATCGAAATCATTAATTGCTGGCATCAAAACAATATAATTAATGTCCAAAACGATACGGGAATCATTAACATATTCCACATTATTTAGACTCAAATTAATGACATTTTTATTGAAATCGTATTCGCATAATAAATAAGGTTACTTTAGCTGCGGTTTGTGCGATGATTTAAATAATAATAATGAATTTTTAGAACAGGTATTTATAAGATATTATTTTTATTTTCGAAAAAAAGAACAGTAAAAAAATTGTTTTGCCAAGAATTTTTTACCGTAAGAATAATATAACTCTTTGCGAACAAAAATTTTTTATTAGTTTTTTGTAACGAAAAATTAATTTTATAACTATTTTAAATTTAGAAACAACTATAAATAAATAAATCTTTATACTTCTATATAAATAAATAAATTAAAATTTTTGTTGTGCTTAACTGAAGGCATTCCTATCAGAAACAAAAAAAAATAATAAACAAAACAAAAAAAGATATATACTTTTTTCTGAAGAAATATATACACTAAAAGTTTTTTTTTACCTTTTCCCTCGAATTAAACAAACAAAAATGAAAAAACTTAGTAATAATTTTATTTCCCAATATGATAGCTGAGAGAAGAGGCTGACAAATAAAAGAATAACTATTTTCCTCCTAATAAGTCATACGTAGTGTCATATTTTTTTCATGTGTCAAAGAACTCGCAAACAAGAAGTAATACATTAAATAAAGTTTTATATAACTTATATAAAAATATAAATTAAATTTACTTATGAGATGCAGAAAAGCTATGACGAGATTTAGCAGCGAATACGCTATTGCGAGAGAGAGGGAGAGAGAGAGAGGAAGACTGCCCTTGAATAACAATCCCAAATATGGAATAAGAGTTAAAAGTGCAATAAATGATAGTGAGATCAGGTCCGTGTATTGAATGCGAATTAAATATTGAGTTAACGCAGTTTAAAATATATAGATATATTCATAAACTATCAGGTATTTCACTATCAAAAGGACAGGTTTTAGTTTTTATTTTCAACTCGCCTCTAATCTTGTGATACTACTTGTTGACTAGAAAGCGCGTTTAGATTATTAATATCCATGAAAATAAATATATCTATCGTTATAAAACACACTCAGAGATTTGTCTCATGATTTTGTTTGTTTTTATAAACGCATTATAAAACTTCACTCAGAGAAGAAAATTTTTAGTATTTAATACATAAAACATTAAAAGAGGATTTTTAGTGAACTTTAAAAAACACTTAATGTCATAAACGAGATTACGTGTAAAAGTTTTTTTTTTCTTCGTTTTTTTTAATATTTTATAAATAATAAATTGTATCAAAACTATAAAGAGTTTAAAATTATTAATTTTTGGTTCTAATACAACACTTGTATCGTTTTCATTAAAAATTCAGGTGTGTGTGCGATTGAAACCGAATTAGTTTGGCTATAGTATAATAATGTTGGCAAACAAATACGGCGTTGGCATAACTCGCCGGTTTCACAAAACATTGCGTTGGAAATATGATGGAAAAATCAACACGTGTCGAACTTTTACCTCCGATGAGTTCATTTCCCGACACATTGGCCCACGAGAAGAAGACAAAAAAGTTATGTTACAAACTATCGGATTTAAGGTTCGTTTTTTTTATTAAAGTATTGTTTATGTTGTATATCTAAATGAACGGAAAACTCTAATTTAATGGCAGACCATCGAAGAACTACTAGAGGCGACAATACCGAAAAGTATTCGACTTAATCGCGAACTCAATCTCGAGGAACCGATGAGCGAACCGGAAATTCTGAAACGATTGCAATCTATAGCCGACTTAAATGCAACGAATTGGCGGTCGTTTATTGGGATGGGTTACTATAATTGCATAACTCCTACGCCGATAATGCGTAACATATTCGAAAATCCAGGTCAAAATGCATATTATTTTTTTCATTATTTCCTTAACGTCAATAATTTGTTTTTCATTTATTTTAATTGATAAAGTAATTGTTTGAGTTTATTTCATAGTTATCAGCTTTAAGTAAATATTTTGCGTAATATTAACGCTTGGTATAAATAATATTAAATAACAATTCTTTTATTAATATTATTACTATTATTATTGGTTGAAAATGAAAATTTTTGCATTAGAGACTAAAGGAAATTAAATAATTTAACAAAACTTACTTTGTTTGACCAAATCGAGTAATCGAGTATAAGTTGAAGCAGTTTATCTTCGATATTTACTTTTCAAGTTTAAAATCGCAATTGAAATTTAATCTTTACATAACAATAAAAAAAATAAAATACTAGAGCAAAAATCGAACGGATCCATCGTTGACACGCGAATGATGAGGTCTTTCCCTTTCTATTAGATTTTGTTTTATGATTTTCAATGAAACAAATCGTTATTAAAACCTACACATATTGAAATTAAGATTATCTAAATCTTATTAAATAACCACGTTTGTAGTTCAGGTCTAATATATTCTATTATATAACTTTTTGTTGTTTGATAAAAATAAGTCATAACAAAATTCAATTAAATTTCACAAATAATTTTTTTCAATTCTCGTCACCGAAGTAACAAAGACGAATCAATTGTTCAGTCAAAATATTTATTTTAAATATAAACAAAACTTTTGTCTATAAATAAATAGAAAATTTTTAGATAAACTTGAAAGTAGCCGATTATTAATATACATAAAAATTTAAAATAAATATTTTCTTAATGAATGCAAAATTCTTTTTTTGATCAATTTTTTCCAAAAAAAAACTATAATATAACTTAAAAAACTATTCCGATTCCGAAAATTCGAGAAAATTGGCAAAATATTAAATTTTAAGGCTAATTATTTTCGAATTTAAATATGTTTTTCTTGAATAAATTATTCATTTTTTACAGTATAAATTAATACTTTTTTCTAATCAATAATTTTTAATAAATATTTTGATGAGCCTTTGGTGATATTATACAACAGACACAATAGTAAGAAAAAGTCACACAAATTTATGATCTTAATTAAGATCACATGCATTTGGATTATTATTCCTCGGAACAATTAATCTTATTATGAGATTAATGAATACTATGAATTAAAGTAGCGGTAATCTATTATCCAAAAAGCATTAATAAAATCGCACATCTTTGTTAACAAATAGGGTGGACAACGCAATACACGCCATATCAGGCAGAAATAGCGCAGGGAAGATTAGAATCGTTGCTTAACTATCAGACAATGATATGCGAATTAACTTCGTTAGACATCGCCAATGCTAGTCTCCTCGACGAGGGAACAGCTGCTGCGGAAGCCATGCAAATGTGTTTCAGGTGATTCGATACGCTTTATTTAAATCATGTCAATACTTTTATTTTCTTTGTAATATTTTATTTTTATTGCCCAATGCTTTTTAATTTTGAGCCCAATTAATATTCATCAAAGTTTGGGTCTAATTATAACTTTAATCCAAGAGTGTTCAGAAGGATTAATACTTAACTTTCGCTGGCATTTAATTTATTTTTTTCCGTTCAATTTAGTTATGACTACTAAGCTAACTAATCCTTATTTTTGGTGCTTTTATCGATAACAAAAAATCTTTAATTATAATTAAATAATTAGTGATGCAATTTATTTATTTATTCATTGATTAAATAGACACCATAAAGAAAAGCGTCTTAAGTTTCTATGTTCGAATAATGCTCATCCGCAGACTATGGCCATTGTAAAAACACGTGCAGAAGCTTTAGGTATTATAGTAGATATTTTTGATGGAAGCAGAGAAGTATTCGACGGAATTAAGCCATTGGGTGAGAGCTATAATTTATCGGAATATTGCGGAATTCTAGTTCACTATCCCGACACCAATGGAAATATAGATGACTTAACATCGATAGTAGAGCAATGCAAACAGAAAGGCTGTATCGTAATAACAGCCACTGATTTACTCGCTCTCACCCTAATTAAACCTCCAGGAGAATATGGCGCCGGCTGTGATATCGCCATAGGAACGGCGCAAAGATTCGGAATTCCTCTCAATTATGGCGGACCACACGCCGCATTCTTAGCGTGTCGTAATTATCTGACGAGATTAATACCTGGACGGGTTGTGGGTCTCACTAAAGACGCGCAGGGAAACCACGCGCTAAGACTGGCGCTGCAAACTCGCGAGCAACACATCCGAAGAGATAAAGCGACGTCTAATATATGCACTGCTCAAGCATTGTTGGCCAATATGAGCGCGATGTACGCTATATATCATGGACCGGAAGGGTTAAAGAAAATCGCGAAATCGATTCACGAAAAGACTCTTTATTTAGCGAAAAAAATTTCTGCTTTTGGAAAATATAAAATTATAACCTATAATCCGTTTGATACTTTAAAAGTTGAGGTGACATTTCCGAAACGAATTCGAGCGAGAGCTGAATCTCAGAAAATAAACCTAAGATACTATAAAGACGGCAAACACGTGGGTATTTCGTTGGACGAAACGGTGACATATAATGATTTAATTGATCTCATTTGGATATTTGATGGCCAGCCGGACGTAAGAAACAAATATTTCATAAATTTAAGAAATTAATTTTTACCGATCGCCCATTGATTCGATAGGAAGGCGAACTTTCGTTGTCCAACCAGAATCTGACCGACAATTTATTTTCATCGCATTTAGAAAGAACCACGAAATTCTTAGTCCACCATCTATTTAACACATTTCACAGCGAAGTAAAACTGATACGATATATGAAACGATTGGAGAACAAAGATATTTCGCTCGTCCATTCCATGATACCTCTGGTATGAATTAATGCTTTTAAAAAATTAAAATTATCTAAATATACCAAATTTATGGATTTTTAGGGTTCGTGTACCATGAAATTGAATGCTACCACCGAAATGATACCGTGTTCGTGGCCTAACTTCGCCACATTACATCCATTTCAACCGCCATCGCAAACCGGTGGTTACCAATTACTTATTAACGAATTGGAAAATGATTTGTGCGAAATTACTGGTTACGATAATGTATCGTTTCAGCCAAATTCTGGAGCTCAGGGAGAATATGCCGGTTTAAGGGTTATTAAAGCATATCTTCAGTCCAAAAATGAAGCGCATAGAAATGTTAGCATTTTAGAGTGTTATTAAAGAATAATTGTCGTAACAAAATTTGATATGTCCATCAGATATGTTTGATCCCAGTATCAGCTCATGGCACCAATCCTGCGAGCGCTCACATGGCAGGAATGAAAGTCGAACCAATAATGGTTCTTAAAGATGGTAGCATTGATAAAACACACTTAAAAGAAAAGGTGTTTAGAATTTTAATAAAACAATTTTAAAATGATTGATTAATTTTTTTTTGTAACGAAAATATTTAAAGCTGGATCAGTATCGAAACGAAATCGCTTGCTTAATGATCACATACCCATCAACGTTTGGTGTGTTCGAAGAGGACATAACCGAAATATGTTCGTTAGTGCACTCGTGCGGATCAGCGCAAGTCTATTTAGACGGAGCTAATATGAACGCACAAGTAGGTCTTTGCAGACCTGGTAATCATTTTCGTAGAATTTGTCGAATAATAATTTTGTGAGTAAACGCAAGTATCTTATAAAAAATTGTTTTCCAGCTGATTACGGAAGCGATGTTTCGCATCTCAATCTTCATAAAACTTTTTGCATACCACATGGCGGCGGCGGTCCAGGAATGGGACCGATTGCTGTTAAAAAACATTTATCCCCATTCATGCCAACGCATCCAGTAGTGTACGACGATATCATTAAACTGCCATTTAGTTTCGGCACAGTATCGGCCGCTCCGTGGGGTTCAGCGGCTATTTTGCCAATTAGTTGGACGTATATAAAACTTATGGGTAGAAAAGGTTTGCGACACGCGTCAGAAATCGCTATTTTGAACGCTAATTATATGTCCGTTCGGCTTAAAGACGCTTATAAAATATTATATAAAGGAAAAAATGGAACAGTTGCTCACGAGTTTATATTAGATACAAGAGATTTTAAAAAGACAACTAATGTTGAAGCGATGGATATCGCGAAACGGCTTCAGGATTACGGATTTCACGCGCCAACTGTTTCGTTTCCTGTGGTCAATACTTTGATGATAGAGCCCACTGAATCGGAAGATAAACAAGAAATGGATAGATTTTGTGACGCTTTAATACGAATTAGGGAAGAGATCCGGGATATTGAGAGCGGAAAAATGGATAAATTAATTAATCCATTAAAAGTAATGTATACTAATATTGCAGTTAATTGGCTTTGAAAATAAGAAATATATTTATGGTGTAATCATTAATAACGAATAACGTTTAACTAATACATGCTAATATTTAATAATTAATAACTACTTAATAATGAATTAACTTGATTTGATTTAATTTGTGTAGTGTTCGCCACACACTCAGAGATTAGTTTGTTCATCGGATTGGGACCGACCATACTCGAGAGAAATCGCCGCATTTCCTGCGGTAAATTAATTTACAAGTTTTAAACCGAAATATTTTTGTTGTTCTATACTAATAGTAGCGCAACAATTTGCTACTATACTGTAGTTTACATTTATATATATATATATTTTATAATGATTTCATAACCCATAGCCTTACGTGAATCCGGAAACAAAAATGTGGCCAACAGTTGGAAGAATCGATGACGTGTATGGCGATACTAACTTATTTTGCACGTGTCCTCCTGTCACCGATCAACAACTATTTTAACTAATTTATAATTAACTTATTAATCCCAACGTTGGATCAGAATTAAATTTATTAATAATACAGTATTGTTTTAAGTAAAAATCCCAAGTATTAATTCGAAATAAACTCACGATCAATACGAATTGTGTCGTAAATCTAATTCTAAAAATTAAAGCAAAAAACAAATGAAACTTTTGGAAAACTTATTTAGAAACTACAGCGCACAAAAAAGTTTAGTGACACCTAGTGTTACAATTGATGACTTATTATTTTTAATCAGTTTATCAAATTAATAAAATGTATTTGGCTTTGAAACCATAATTTATTTTACAACTAATTATTATGGTAAGCGGTGTTAAATTGAATTTCTAATAACCTATAAGAATAATAATAACCGAATTTTATTGGGTGATTATCAGCAACAGTACTACCGATGCAAATGTTTTCTGACCAATAACTACTTTCTGCCGAAATACAAAACGCACGTCAAATACATAAATGACCAACAATTATGGACCGATTTCGGCGATCACTTGCGTTCATTAGGATTGAGCGGCCAATCAGACGAGAACGATGTGTTGGATCAAATACATGGCGAACTGAACCGAAGACAAAACTTGAATCTCGAGTCATTGAAGCGTAGACAATATATTAAAGATAATTACGAACGAAAGCACGAAGATATATACAAGTTGTCTGACAATCACTTGCATCCGCTGTTCATTGAATTGGCGGATAAAT
The DNA here is from genome assembly GCA_034700185.1 of Phthiracarus laevigatus. Classification (NCBI taxonomy): domain Eukaryota; kingdom Metazoa; phylum Arthropoda; class Arachnida; order Sarcoptiformes; family Phthiracaridae; genus Phthiracarus; species Phthiracarus laevigatus. Next base: position 13,521 of record JAQIXJ010000001.1, on the reverse strand, counting down.
GCGAATCTGGTCATAGTTTTGACAGCGTTTTATCGTTGGTTAATACGATTAGTGAGAACAGAAGGATATATCAGTTTCCGGTTTTTACCCAACAGTTTTGCGACAAATTTTTGGAAGAGATCGATAACTTTAACGAGTCATCGATGCCTAAATCGCGACCAAATACTATGAATAATTATGGTATAAATTATTTAATAATTTAATTAAAACGTACTTTAATTGAGCGTAAATCAATAACAAACGCCGTTCAATAGGATTACTTCTGAACGAATTGGGTTTCGACGAAGAGCTATTAACGCCGCTCAGAGAAAAATACCTGAATCCGATTTCGAGGCTGTTTTTCGCGGACTGGACGGCGGATAAACTTGACTCTCATCGTGCGTTTACCGTTAAATATAAGGCGAACGAGGATATAGACCTGTTCACGCACTTCGATAACGCTGAGGTCACTCTTAATGTATGTCTCGGTAAGCGCTTTGATGGCAGCGAGTTATTCTTCGGTGAAATGAGAACAATGCGAAACAACAACGATATCGCGTTAATTCCAGTGGCAAACAAACTCGGTTACGGAATCTTTCATCGGTCTCAACAGATGCACGGTTCGGTACCCATAACTGATGGAGAGCGACATAATCTTGTGATTTGGATGCGTTCGTCTGCGATCCGTAACCGATTGTGTCCGATGTGCGACACAAAACCTATTTTGGTTGCGGCGCACGCTTTTGCCGACGGATTTACTAATAGTTAATTTTATGTTTATAATTTAAAAGTCTACTTTAAATGGTATATATTTTTGTTAATAAACTCTTAAAGTACAAATCAAAACATTGGTGTTTGAGTGTCGCAATTTTAGTGGAAAATAGAAACGAATTCAATCCAATAGTTGACAAAAAAAGTTTAATAAAATAGTACCAATAATATAAGTTAAATATAATGCAATAAACGGTTAACGAGTAAATCGTAAGTTTATTGAAATCACATTATACTTTAGGTGTTTCAATATGTATAACGATTTTCATCTGTTCTACATGTACTTTAAAGCAGACACAATGGAGACACTTAAGCACTCAAACGCTTTACCAAAATAAAATGCTATGAAAATATTTGTTTATTGAAATGTTTTTTTATTAAATGTTTAAATTAACTAATATATCTGTTTGTGTTGAATTTCAAACTATTAATTTTCATCTGAATTCTGTTGCGCTGGTTTTTCTTCCGCTCCCTATACTCATCTTCCATACGAATCTCTTCAATATTTTTCTGTTTCCTTTGCGGCACATTATCGCGTAACGCCTTATACCAATCATTAGTGTGTTTAAGGTCGTGCAGAATCTGCACCATATGGTTGATGCACATACTCTTACCCCCATATCCCCACACCACGTACTCGTCGAGCGGCAACTTATAACATTTGATCTGATCTTTCGTGGCTTTTAACATCGAAACCGGATCTCTGCATACCTTGTCAACCATACCGCCTATTATGTACACCGCGTTTGGGTTAAAGAATTTCAGCGATTGTTTGGCATCGGGCGAGAGATAAATCAATTCGTGTCGCGGAAATAAGTCGATGTAGTTTTGGGTAAAAAATCGAGTGCGAAAATACGAACTATCTTTGTCCGATTCCTGTACGTGACGTTTAATGTACTCCATTGTGGAGCCATTCGGTACGCAGTTAGTGAACATTAAGTCGAACGGTTCGATAGTCCGATATTTATTGTAATAATAAGCCTCTTTAATCTGTTTAGCCAATAGACCGCACTCTCCGCGGTTCATGTACTCATCGTAACTGAGATCGATGACCATCTTTTGCCCGAACATAACCGCAGACAACTGTTTCAGATCTCTCTGACGCGATAGACTATTTTTAGCTATTCGTGTGAATAACGTGTTGTGCCACAAACCGTACACCAGATTGTCGTCGTTGCCGAATATACCCGATCGTCCGGCGTTTCGTATCGTATATTTCTCCTTTAACTCTAACTGCTTATCCACTGACTTTCGTTTCTTCACCACTTTGTTTCGAAACGTATCGCGTTCTTTGACGAACAGGAAATTAAAATACCTGAGCCGCTGACCCTTGTTCTCCTGCAAAAGCAATTCCTTCATATGGTCGACAGTCAACGTTTTCGGCACATTAAGCGTCGTATACTTTTCGTACTCGTATTCGTACAGTATTTTTTCGATCATTTGTTTTGTGTTGTCGTCTATGGCCAAACACGCGAACGTTTCGCTCCTAATTTCCTCGAACTGTCGGTCCATATTAAAATCCACGAGATTTAGATCATACCGCGGATCTGCAGACATATAGTAATTCGTATCAATTATTTTATTGTTGATTCGAGTTTTAAATAATATTTTTGTTAAAATTAATAGTTGTTTACCTATTTGTTTATCAACATTTGATAAATGCCTTAAATGCGTTGTTTGGCGCAAAGTTTTGGTTGAGTGGGCATTGAATAAGTCAATGGCGTGTCTGGTTTGAGATAACAATCGTTTAATTGATCCAAACATCATATTCATGGTATTTCATTCATAAATTTAAGTTATTATGGTATTGTTTTCGTAAATTAATAAATAGGGATGTGAACGGTTATAGCTGTCATTACTCTAATAAACGTTTACTTTTTGCCGTATATCAGCTTTATTATTATTTATATATATGTTTTTATTTATTTTATAATTAATTTTTATAGCAAAATTGTAATTAAAATCTTCATTGATTATTGAAATGTAATATTCGGTGGATGAACGTTACAAAATAAATTTGAATAAAAAATTATATAATGAATACAAATGAAGCGAAATTTCAATGAAATATAGTGTAGAAAAATATTTCAATACGTAAAACTTATGAAACTTTTTCCATCAATATTTGCGATAAATAAAGTTTTAAAATTAGAACATTTGTAGTTCTACGCACGTGTTCTTATCATTTAAACTATTATTTATTTTGTTTATAACTAAAAAACTAGTATTATTTAACAATTAAATACAGCGATGATTAACGCAAAAACCGCATTAAGGAATCAAATTAGAAAATTACTAAATTCTTCTGCGATGACAAACGAAGAGAAAAAACGACAATCGATTAAAGTGTACGAAAAACTATTGAAAAACGAAAAGTTTTCAAATAGTAAACGAATCGCAGTTTATTTAAGCGATAACGCGCGCGAAGTGGACACCAGTTATCTCGTAAACCATTGCTTCGATTGCGGCAAACAGTGTTTTATACCCAAATACGACCCAAACAGCCGTGAAATGAATTTCTATGAGTTGCACTCAATGGACGATTATCTGGAATTACCGGAGACTGTGTGGCACATCAAACAACCAAACGATGACGATATACACCATCGACAGCGATGTATGACACCTGAAGACACTGGACTGGATGTGATGATAGTTCCAGGAATGGCTTTTACGATTGATGGCCGCAGATTAGGTCACGGAAAGGGATATTATGACACTTTTTTTCACAAATATTTCCAATTTTGCGATAGTAATGGTTTGGTGTTTCCGTATTTGATTGGTTTGGCTTTTGATCAACAAATCATTACCGCATTACCTGTGGACGAACACGATTTTAAGATTGATTTAGTTATTTGGCCCAATTTTAATAACGCTGTAAAAACATGATTCAAAAATCAACACATAATATTTAATAAATAATTGGATAAATATATAAAATTTTTAATTATAAAATAATATCCTAATATTGTTGCTCCGCTCGGCGAACGAATTCATGCGATTAGCGTTCACGCACACGACCCGCAAAATATGCGGCCAATTGGCGAACGCCATTGTTTATTAAGCCTTTAATTCACTATTTTCGTTTGATTTTCCATTAATACTTCGGAATTTATTTTCATATCGAAACTTTCGAAATATTAATAATCCTGTTATAGCTTCAATTTTTTTTATCGAGTCAAAATAAAATCTACGGAACTATTATTTTAAGAATACTGTGAGATAAAAATCCGGTATACACTAAACCACATAAATTTTCAACTCTAATATCAAATTCGTCATAATTTTTTCCCATTAATATATCGAAACTGATTTCGCGGTATCCTATCAAACAGCAACAGTCCAGCGGCTCTTTCGATCGTATCGACAGCAACCATAAAAGACTCGACCGGTGTTTTATCGTCGATCACTTTGTTCGGCATAACAAACGCCTCTAAATCGAAAACACCGTTCGACTCAATCACCAACACTTTGAAGAAGTGCGTGGGAACTGACACGTGATTATTTCCGATCACTTCGAACTTAACATAGTTTTTGCCGTCTGATTCGCGTTTCGGCAAATATAGAGGTCCAGTACATACCCAAACATTAGTCGATTGTCGCGCTTTCCATCGGCAATACTTCTCCAACTTATTCCACGCGTCTCTATTGAATCCTTTGCCCACTTGTGGTGCGATGTTTGAGAGCACAAACGTTTGTGCAACGAGTGATTTGTCGCGCCTATGATTGCCAGCGGCGGCCATATGTCCCCTGTCATAACCCGAACCCTTATAGTCGCGGTTTGACGCGCGAAAATATTTATGTATCGACTCGTCTTCGAAGAAATCGATGCCCGATCTGTCGATTCGTTCGCCGCTAATATTATCTTTTGTTAAATGTTCTAAAACCCAATTAGCGGTTCGGTTTCGCCTGTCGTACGATAGTATAAAGTCATTGTACGAACGAATGGTGTCGAACGACGGAAAGCCGTGTTTCGATATTTCCAACACTCGTTCACTATTGGTTATACTCGATTGTTGTGGCGACACTTTGAACGGTTCCGCTGCGAGAATATGAAGTTTATTCGTCCATTTGTTTCGTTGATTTTCGATAACAATGCCGCCGGTTATACCAATTATCGTTGCGATGCCTATTCGATACATTTTTTTTGTTCAAAGTTTATTATAGAATTTTGTTTATTGAAAAAGTTTTGATCAGTTAATTTGAGCTAATATTTTGTTTTAAAAAAAAGTTTTTTCCTTCGCTGTGTTTTTATTTGTTTATAAGTTATGTAAACATTAATAAATTTCTTCATATAAAACGTAAAATAATCTAATCGTTAGTATAGAAAGTTTTGATTGATGTTTTATTTTTAGAAATTAAATCTAAAAACTTATTTATAAGTAAATATGTTCGTTATTGAAAATTAAACTATTCTTTGGCCACAAATTCTTATTTTCTTCTATTTTTTAGTATTTCTTTATCAAACGCATTTATGTTTGCTTTCAATTTAAAAATAATTCCTAATAATATAAGATTAAATTTTATAATACTAAAAGTCGTACTGTTTATTTAAGAGACATGAGATCTTTAAACTTTACAAAATCTCTTAAAGTTTACGTTCGTAAACAATTAGTTTGTCAACAATTGGTGACCTCTATTGGATGGAAACCCCTTAAATATATTTGTGGTGACTCATAAAGACTAGAAAAAACCAGTTTAAAGTAGCAGTAATATTTTTAGTGAATGCAATGCTATGGCTAGTCTTCATAGGCTTACAGCGTTAGTACATGTTATACTGTATAGGCTTAACAAGTTAGGCAAAGCAAAACTTCGAAAACGAATTCACTACGTTTGTCTTATTAAAGCTCTTCGTTCGAAACCGATTTAATTTTTTTTCTGTGCCATCACTTTCAACTAAACTTACTTTTTTGTGATACTAAATGTGATAAAATGCGTACAGTTTCTCTAATGAGCGAATGAAAAAAGTTTTATTTAAAATAACGTTATCCAACACTCTCTCTCAGAATTACGTGAACAGTTTTTTTTACTAAAAAAACTGACGTAAACTTTAAATGACATTTCGTTTGTATGGCTAAAAATGATTAACATTTAAAAACATTATTCGAAACCCCAATTGATCTCACTTCAAGTGCCAAATTCAGACATTTGCTCAATAAATTGATCTCATTTTATCAGTTTTTTATTGTTTAATAACAAACAATAGAAGTACAAAATATGGCAATGACTGGCGAAGATAAGCACACGAAAGCGATTTATACGCTCTATTCGGAAATATGTAACGATTTAAACGTCAATTACATAATCGATAATCTGGTGGCGGACAACGTTTTTACGGACGAAGAAAAGAACGATATTCTGTCTGCGAGCGAATTGATCGGCGATGTTAACGATCCTCAATGCAGAAAGAAAGCGCTCAGACGCCAAACCGAGCGATTCTTGCTTAAAATATTGCTCAAAGACAATATGAGGGAAGTTATTGACGCTTTTGTGGACGTATTGCGCAAAGACGACAACTATCCGTGGCTCGCAAATCGAATCCACAGAGTGATCTATGTTAGAGTCTATCAAAAGTGTTCGTTTGTGTTGAGCTGCGCTCTTAATTGATTCCAATTCAAATATGATCTCAGAAATATATTTATCTTTAATTTCTATTATGTATTTTGTTGTGCTTTTTATTGTTTAAAAAAATACGATATCATTTATAATTTATATATTATGCAATCTTTCATAATTTTTTACGATTTTTTTTGTTTATAAATTACTGTATCACTTGTTGGAAATTATACATTAATTACTACAGTATTAAAATATTATTGTATTAAAGTTTGTATAGTTTTTTGAAATTATCGTTTTAAAATTAGAACTAAAACGAGCAAAAACTTCGAAAGATTAGGAAAGAGATGGAAACTCTACCACCAGTTTTCAAGTGGAAGACAGAGAGAAAGAGATAGTATTTAATCGATAAACTAACAAATATTAAATTAATTATTGATTTTAGTAACATATTGTCTATTATTTATTTACTAATACCCGTATGAAAATATTTGTGGTTTGGGACTTAGGCTCTAACTCTAAATTGTAGATCATGTTCAGGCTCTTAAAGGGATGTACGGAATACCAGAGCTAATCATGTCATAAGCAAAAAAGTCAATATTACAGTTTTGTTTACTTTATACAGTTTTAAGTGAAAGTTTTTCGGGTTCTAATATCTTGATAAAGTTTTTTTTAGTTATTAATAGTTATTTATTTTATGGTAAAATTAAAGTTTGTATACGATTTAAACTAACAGATGTCACTACAGGTTGTTAGAAAACTTACGCATACCCATAATTAATTGGGTCACGTGTTCATCAACAGATAGTAAACATTGCATATGCAATGTTTTTCATTGAAAATGACTGTGAATCATATTTAATTTCATTATTATTATATTAAGAAAATATTTTCAATTAATATTTGTTCGAAGAAAATGCGCGATAAATGTTTGTCTCACGCAAACACAAACACTTCATCCAATACTAGAAGCGAGACATCGAACACATCTAACAGTGACACGAATAGCGTTCAAATCAACGCTTTGAATCTCGAAAGTCAAACAAGTGCTTTCTCTCCGTATCAGGTATTAATTGCGACATTTATTGATCTACAATTATAGATATGATTTGAATGATTGTCTTATTAATTGAATAACGTGTATGATAGCCATCAACAGTGTTGACAACCGTTGAAAACGGAAACATCGAAACGCAAGCGATTGGCAACCATTTGCCAGATAGAAGTAATCATAAATTGGAAACAATGGGTGAACAGTGTGCCACTAATTTGTCAAATTGTATTAAAATAGTGGTTGTGGGCGATGTTCGCGCGGGAAAGAGTTCGCTCATACATAGATTTATAAACGATAAATTTCCAGAGGTATCGTATTTTCAATTATAATGTTAACCATTTTTTTGTATGGCACGTGTTTTGGAACTTTTAGAAAAAAATTGAAAAATTATTTTGAAAACACAAACCCAAAAAACTAATGTTTTTTCACATATTTGTATAGATGTATGTGCCAACCGGTTTTGAGAAGTATTCGGTGTGTTTTGAAGTGGGCGGCTATCAGTTTAACGCTACCATTTGGGACACGTCTGGAGCGTTAACGTACGACAACATTCGTCCGCTAACCTATGAAAATGCGGACGTATTTCTCATATGTTTCAATCTCGGAGACTATAACTCACTGCAAAACGCGCTCAACAAGTGGTACCCAGAAGTGCATCAATACTCGACATCGTCAGTGCCTGTGATACTATGCGGATGTCAGAGTGATATGCGTTTCACTGAAATACCGGCAACAGTGGCATCAATATCTGGTGACGTTAAGAAAAGGCCCGTATTTTCGGAGGAAGCGCTCGGAATCTCTCGCCAAATCGGCGCAATTACTTACGTTGAGACCACCTGTTTCTACAACAATCAAACAGCACAGGAAGCGTTCGAAGTATCGGCTTTGGCCGCAATAAAAAAGCTTAATAATAATAGCAAAATGAAGCCATCGTCGTCTACGAACCTGAGTAGGCATCGATCGATGTTCAAACTACGAAAATGTAAAAGTAAAGGAGAGTTCAAGGAAGACGTGAAAAAGTGTTTGATTATGTAGTTTTTGTTGTGGTCTTTCAAAAACGATATGATATACGAAAAAAAACTATTCGTCTCTGAAATTTAATAATTTTGAAACATATAAATGTTTAGATGAAACGCCACTCGTTTTTCAGCACACAATTTACTTTTATTGAATTTATTTGCTTTTAGAAAACTTTTATTTTTGTTTTTTGATATATAAACGTAAAATATTGATTATATACAAGTATTAATAATCTAATAAACGTTTTTATTATTTGTTTTTAATAAAATCATAGAGATTTGCTTCGCATAACTCGTAAAACGCGATCCTTTGCGGCGATATTCTTGGTTTAACTATTTTTAACGCATTAGAGAAGTGATCAAAACTCGCTTTCTCGCAATCCATTCTATCCTTGACAGCCAATATGGCCGCTTCATTACAAACTGCAAATATCTCAGCTCCAGTGTAATTTGCAGTTTGATGAGCCAACGATAACAACGCTTCATCAATAGGTTCAACAAAGTCTAATGGAATATCTCTTGTTCTAATTTTGAACAATTCATACCTCGTTTCGAGATCAGGTAATGGAACGTAAATAATCGAATCCAGACGTCCGGGTCTTAACAAAGCCTTATCGATCATATCTGGTCTATTAGTGGCGGCAACGATAACCACACCCTCTAAGCTCTCGACGCCATCGATTTCGGTTAAAATCTGTGCTAGCACTCGGTCGCCAACACTGCTCTGTCCGCCACCCCTTTCAGCGGCCAATGAGTCGATTTCGTCAAAAAATAGTATTGAAGGCGCCGCTAACTTCGCGCGACGAAACACCTCACGAACGGCACGCTCCGATTCTCCCACCCATTTGCTAAATAATTCTGGTCCTTTAATAGCGATGAAATTAAGTCCAGATTCTGTGGCGAGTGCTTTACCGATAACCGTTTTGCAACAACCAGGCGGTCCGTACATTAATACTCCTCGTAGCGGTTTGATTCCCATTCTTTTAAGCACGTCCGCATTTTTTAGTGGCCACACAACGGTCTGTTGTAAACGTTCCTTAACTGTATCCATACCCGCGATATCCGTCCAGTAAACGTGTGGCACTTCTAACGTAATTTCTTTCATAGCACTCGGTCGTACAAGTTTTAGAGCAGATTTTAAATCAATTTCCGATATAACATTCGCGCCAGACTTGTGCACAAGAAGCGATGCTTCGTCACACACGAGCTTTAAATCAGCGCCAGTAAAACTATGCGCCGATTCGGCTAACGATAATAATTTTTCATCGTTTACGTCACAGTTTAATTGATTTAAGTGTTTGCCTAAAATAGCCATTCGTTCGAAAGGCAGCGGCACATGAAACTCGATTTCTCTGCTTAGTCTTCCCGGTCTTCGAAGAGCCATATCTATCGAATCGACTTTATTTGTGACCGCAATAATAACCACGTGGCTGTAAACGGGTATTTTATCAAACAATTTTTTCAATGTTGATATGATTTTGTTCTCGTAATGGGAGGACACTTTCTTGGACGCGCAAAGTAGTTCGAAGTCGTCGAGCAATAACAGTGCCGGAGATTCTTTCAAAACACTTGCAAATAATGTTTTTAAATTCGATATCGTTTCATCAACAGATTTCGAGAGAATATCTGCGCAATCAATATCAAAACAATTCCTTTGGGATGAATATTCGTTGAGTAAAGCTTTTATTGCCATCGTTTTACCAGTTCCTTGTGGACCGAACACTAAAACAGTTTTTGGCGGCGTACCTAATGATTTCAATTTCGATGTTTCACGCAATGTAATGATATCTTTGAGTGCGTTTATTTGAGTTTCATAGCCACCTATATCTGTTAATAGCGTTTGTGGTTTGATTTTATCGCTTTTTATTTCTAATTTAGTGTTATTTGCGATCGTATAAAATTGTGCGCTTTTATTGCGAGACAACGATAATGATTGAAATGAATTTTCTAAACTATCGCTAATTTTTTGAGGTGTATTCGTATCAAAACTATCGTCTAATGAACATGTAGTGTTTGTTTCAATAATGATTTCAAATTTCAATTTGATTTCGTTATAATCTACATTCAAAATCATTTTGTGGTAAACATATCGATTTTCTTAATGAGGAAAAAAACGCAAATTTTAAATATAATTATAATATAAGTAACAATAATTTAACGCGTACTTATAGTTCGCCGAATAAATCGTATTAAATCAAAATAATCGATTGACTCGAATGTAGAATCATCGCTATTACATAATCTTAAAGTTAATTCGGTTAATGGAATCGCTTTCAATGTTTTCGTAATTTTAACGTAAGTAAATGCGGTTTTCTTCTTCGCTATCGAAACCCATAATGGATTTTTAATCGATTCACAGCTGCGACAAACGAATAATTGATTTTCATTGATATGATTAGAGTTTGACGACTCTTTGCCATTAACTAAAACCCAATCACCAGATTTAATGTCACAATAATTCATTAAAGCGTTATTTAGAAAAATTATGGAATCGTGAAGATGCGGTTCCACTCCATTTAAGTTTACGTTTTCTGCTAATAAAAACATTTTATAAAAAGCAATTTATTTTTAATCGGAAATATGCCATATAATACCTTTAATAACTTTGGCGTAAATAAATTTATCGCATATAAATGTATGAAATCGATCCAAATTCGTTAATTCTGTTTCATCAATATCGCCGTTATTTTGATTAATCGATGAAATTAATTGACAAATATTGTTACCGTGATTGGGCTTATCTTTCGATACGAACACAGCGTTACATTTAATACATTTTGATTCAGTTAAATCGTCTTTATGTTCAAACCGAGAGTTCGGTGTTAATCGTGGCGTTTTAGGTGTTGATTGCGAACTCATTGTTTAATTTTTTAATTGCTTAACAATTTGTCTAAAAACCTTTAAATTATGCGTCACACTATTGTAAAAAAGTAAAGCTTTTAGCAAAATATTTGCGATAATTGTCAAGTTTATTGAAAATAATGCTATACGAAAATAATACGAATAAATAACACGTTGTTTGAAACGATCACTGGACGTAAGTTTTAATGACTCATAACAGTAAAGAAATGATGGGTCAAATGTAAAATAACCAAAATTAAATGCCCAAAACATAAATACTGGAACCACGTGCTTATGAAAGCGTAGAGGTGTTAACCATACGATATATGATATACCAATACATTACGCGTTTACCAAACCATAACAGTAATGAGTCATAATATTTAGCCAATGAAAACCGTTTTCATTGATTTAGTGATTGAAATCCAGAGTCCAGTTGAATGTATTGGTGTGCGTGTGTTGCCATAGATATCTATTAAATACAGTGTGGTTATGAAAAAGTAGTACCAAATCGAGATATCGTCCGAAATAATTTCTATGTTAACGTTTTAGTATGCGAAATGTTTGTAAGCAGCCATCAGTTGATTTCAGGCATCGGCAACGAAGTTGTGTTATTCACCATCAGTGCCACAGCCATCGTATTGGTATTCATCGGTTTATTTGTGTCCCGATTTCGTCGAGTATACGTGAATCGCATACATCCCGCAAATGTGTTGGCAGTGAACGCCACGCGTCAACAACTGTCTCAGGTTTCCGATCGCTTTCTCGACGCAAACGCCGTCAATGACGACAATGTTCACGTGAATTCGGTACACCATTACGGTCTTGACAATCAGTGTCCCATATGTCTAATTGAGCCGCGATTCCCATTGGAAACGAATTGCGGTCACCTATTCTGCGCTCAATGCATAATAATCTATTGGCAACACGGAAGTTGGAGAGGAGGACCAATCAAGTGTCCCGTCTGTAGGCAACAGGTGTCTGTACTTCTTCAATGCTTCGCAACCAATCAAACGCTCAGCCAAGACGAACAGGAGGAACGGACGCGCATTCTTCACGAAATCAATGACTTTAATAGGCGATACTCTGGCGAACCGCGTCCGTGGATCGATCATCTTCGCGATTTGCCAACACTGTTACGCCACGTGATGTCCGAATTTTTTACGGTCGGAGGTCTTATGTATATGTTTAGGATTCGCATTGTGCTATGCTTTGTGGCCGCAATCATGTATCTCATATCACCGCTGGATATCATACCCGAAGCGGTGTTTGGTATTCTTGGACTGCTCGACGATGTGTTTGTTGTTGGTTTGCTCGCCATTTATGTAACTATTATTTATCGCCGATTTTTATCGAGACGTTGGCAGAACGAGTGATAGAGAAAAAAGATAAGCCTTAGTATTAATTGAACTATAATTGTGGGATGAAATTCGGAATATAAAAACTTGTTTGCGCTCATTAATTAATTAATTATTTAAATTATGGTTTGAATCGTTTTTCCTTTACATATTAACGAGAACAAAGTAAATGCAAAAAGATTTTTTTAAAAATTAATAACACTTGATATTGAAAAATTGTCTTAATTTCACATAATTTGTTTTTTTTGGGAAACATTGTTGAAATGTCAGAATTTTTAATTCATATATAATATACTACATGTTGGACTGCCTTTCAAAAAAATGTGCGTTAAAAAATTGCCAACTTTTAAAATTTACAATACCCTAAAAGCCTTATTTTTATTACATTGTATCGTAAAGTTTGATTACCGGAAAGTTTGCAATAATTTATTGCGATTGTTGGGCAATGTTTTTAATTTCACTTAATATGTTTTAAACTTATATTTCTCAAAGAGTTAAGCTTATATTTCTAAATTTCGAGCTTATTTTATGAATTGTTTGATATTCGCTGATATCAATTCTAAATCTTTGAGAAAAGTGATAATTGATGTAATCTTTGAAAATTTAATACCGATTAAAATATCGGTGATTTATTCTTTTGTAAAGTGAAAAATTCTATACATAATAAATCATATTTTCTTCTTATATCTGTCTTAAAATTTTTAAATTTATTAAATTCATTTAATCATTAATATTCAGCGTTTGTCTCGAATCGTTGACTAATTTTAGCGAAAGTGATTTATGAAATGTGGCACATCTTAGAGATAAATCGTATAAACAATTGGCAAAAAGATTAGAGAGACAAAAGTTTTTGAAAATTCTGAGCGAAAAGATGGCAATTAAGAAAAAACTATTAGTGAGTTAATATGGTTTCAATAATTGTTTTTAAGAATAATTTATACTT